>JARQOD010005937.1:0-45494 GCA_033576555.1 Oophaga sylvatica
GTTTTGCCCAGTTTCGAACTACTGACCTTTCACGTGTTTGGCAAACGTGAAAACCACTACACTACAGAAACTAGATGAAAGATGGCTCTGTGCTCACGACAAGCAATCGAGATCAAAAACTGAAAGTCAAAAGCTTTGACATCAAAGCATAATCTCATGTTTCTGTCCAGTTTCGAACTGGGGACCTTTCCGTGTTAGGCGATAGTGAAAACCACTACACTACAGAAACTCCATGTAGGCTAAAATGTTCAAACATCCTGAAATGAAATTGACAAAAAAAGATCCAGACAAACTCAACAGGTCTTCCTCTATAATCTCAAGACAGGACAAAGTGCATTTTGCAACCAAGGAACCTTCATTTGTCAGGCTATTGAAAAAAAGACAAAAACAGGGAACAAAACCATTTTCCACAAAGCATTCTCATGCTTTTCTCCAAAAGCCACAACGGAAAACAAAATGCACAGAGATGCCTGGTTTTGCAACTTCAACCTATCAGGTGTTACTTGAATTAGGAAAACTTACACACTGCAAAAAACACACACTATTGCCAAAAGCAAAAGCTGGAAGAAATAATCAAAGGGGTAAAAGTAATGCTGATTAAACCAACAAAATAACCTTGTGCTCAAAATAAAGAAAAGCCATGTGTTTCTGCCTCGGATCGAACGTGGACCTTTCACATTCAAGGAGAACGTGACGACCACTACACTACAGAAAACAAACAGCAAAGATTACTGTAGACATGGCAAGCATAAAGAACAAACACTGAATGTCAAAAGCATTGTTATCAAAGAGAAAGACTGTGTTTCTGCTCAGTTTCGAACTGAGGACTTTTCTTGGGTAAGGCGAATGTGATAACCACTACACTACAGAAACTGTAGAAAACGATTACCGTGGACATGTCAAAAAATAGAAATCAAGCACTGAAAGGCGAAAACATTGACTTCCAAAACAATTACTGTGTTTCTGCTCAGTTTCGAACTGAGGACCTTGCGCGTCTGAGGCGAAGTGATAACCACTACACTACAGAAACTAGAGGAAAACGATTACCGTGAACTGAGGACCTTTCGCGTGTGAGGCGAATGTGATAACCACTACACTACACTACAGAAACTAGATGAAAGATGGTTCTGTGCTCACGACAACAATCAAGATCAAAAACTGAAAGTCAAAGCTTTGATATCAAGCATAATATCATGTTTCTGCCCAGTTTCGAACTAGTGACCTTTCGCGTGTTGGCAGACGTGACAACACTACACTACGAAACTAGATGAAAGTTTTCGTGCTCACGACAAACATCGAGATCAAAAATGGAAGTCAAATCTTTGAATCAAAGCAAATTTCATGTTCTGCCCAGTTTCGAACTGGGACGTTTCGCGTGTTAGGCGAACGTGATAACCACACACTACAGAAACTAAGGAAACGATTCCGTGGACATGCAAAAAATAGAAATCAAGCACTGAAAGGCAAAAACATTGTCTTCCAAAAGTAACACTGTTTTTCTGCTGAGTTTCGAACTGAGGACCTTTTGCGTGTGAGGCGATTGTGATAACCACTACACTACAGAAACTAGATGTAAGGTGGTTCTGTGCTCACGACAAGCAATCGAGATCAAAAACTGAAAGTCAAAAGCTTTGATATCAAAGCATAATCTCATGTTTCTGCCCAGTTTCGAACTAGTGACCTTTCGCGTGTTTTGCAAACTTGATAACCACTACACTACAGAAACTAGATGAAAGATGTTTGTGTGCTCACGACAAGCAATCGAGATCAAAAACTGAAAGTCAAAATCTTTGATATCAAAGCATAATCTCACATTTCTGCCCAGTTTCGAACTGGGGACCTGTCGCGTGTTAGGCGAACGTGATAACCACTACACTACAGAAACTCCATGTGGGACTAAAAATGTTCAAACATCCTGAAATGAAATTGACAAAAAAAGATCCAGGCAAACTCAACAGGTCTTCCTCTATATCTCAAGACAGGACAAAGTGCATTTTGCAACCAAGGAACCTTTCATTTGTCAGGCTATTGAAAAAAAGACTAAAACAGGGAAACAAAACCATTTTCCACAAAGCATTCTCATGTCTTTCTCCAAAAGCCAAAACGGAAAACAAAATGCACAGAGATGCCTGATTTCGCACCTTCAACCTATCAGGTGTGACCTGAATTAGGAAAACTTATACACTGCCAAAAAACACACACTCTTGCCAAAAGCAAAAACTGGAAGAAATAATCAAAGGGGTAAAAGTAATGCTGATTAAACCAACAATATAACCTTGTGCTCAAAATAAAGAAAAGCCACGTGTTTCTGCCTGGGATCGAAACGTGGTCCTTTCACATTCAAAGAGAACGTGATAAACACTACACTATAGAAAACAAACAGCAAAGATTACTGTAGACATGGCAAGCAATAAAGAACAAACACTGAATGTCAAAAGCATTGTTATCCAAGAGAAAGACTGTGTTTTTGCTCAGTTTCAAACTGAGGACCTTTCGCGTGTAAGGTGAACATGATAACCACTACACTACAGAAACTGAAGGAAGTCGATTACCATAGTCATGGCAAAAAATAGAAATCAAGCACTGAAAGGCAAAAATATTGTCTTCCAAAAGAAACACTGTGTTTCTGCTCAGTTTCGAACTGAGGACTTTGCGCGTGTGAGGCGAACGTGATAACCACTACACTACAGAAACTGAAGGAAAATGATTACCGTTGAAATGGCAAAAAATAGAAATCAAGCACTGAAAGGTGAAAACATTGTCTTCCAAAAGAAACACTGTGTTTCTGCTCAGTTTCGAACTGAGGACCTTTCGCGTGTGAGGCGAATTGTGATAACACTACACTACAGAAACTAGATGAAGTGGTTCTTGACTCACGACAAGCAATCGAGATCAAAAACTGAAAGTCAAAAGCTTTGATATCAAAGCATAATCTCATGTTTCTGCCAGTTTCAAACTGGACCCTTTTCGCGTGTTTTGGCAAACTTGATAACCACTACACTACAGAAACTAGATAAAAGATGTTTTGTGCTCACGACAAGTAATCGAGATCAAAAACTGAAAGTCAAAATCTTTGAATCAAAGCATAATCTCAATTTTCTGCCCAGTTTCAACTGGGGACTTCGCGTGTTAGGCGAACGTGATAACCACTACACTACAGAACTCCATGAGTGGATAAAAATGTTCAAACATCCTGAAATGAAATTGACAAAAAAAGATCCAGCAAACTCAACAGGTCTTCCTCTATATCTCAAGACAGGAAAAAGTGCATTTTGCAACCAAGAACCTTTCATTTGTCAGGCTATTGAAAAAAAGACAAAACAGGGAAACAAAACCATTTTCCACAAAGCATTCTCATGTCTTTCTCCAAAAGCCAAAACGGAAAACAAATGCACAGAGATGCCTGATTTCGCACCTTCAACCTATCAGGTGTGTACTGAATTAGGAAAACTTATACACTGCCAAAAACACACACTTTGCCAAAAGCAAAAACTGGAAGAAATAATCAAAGGGTGTAAAGTAATAGCTGATTAAACCAACAATATAACCTTGTGCTCAAAATAAAGAAAAGCCACTGTTTCCGCCTGGGATCGAAACGTGGTCCTTTCACATTCAAAGAGAACGTGATAAACATACACTACAGAAAACAAACAGCAAAGATTACTGTAGACATGGCAAGCAATAAAGAACAAACACTGAATGTCAAAAGCATTGATATCCAAGAGAAAGACTGTGTTTTTGCTCAGTTTCGAACTGAGGACTTTCGCGTGTAAGGGAACATGATAACCACTACACTACAGAAACTGAAGGAATCGATTACCATAGCATGGCAAAAAATAGAAATCAAGCATTGAAAGGCAAAAATTGTCTTCCAAAAGAAACACTGTGTTTCTGCTCAGTTTCGAACTGAGGACTTTCGCGTGTGAGGCGAACGTGATAAACCACTACACTACAGAAACTGAGGAAATGATTTCGTGCTCAGCAACAAATCGAAATCAAACTGAAAGTCAAAACTTGTCTTAAAAGATAACACATGTTTTCTGCCAGTTTCGAACTGGGACCTTTACGGTGTGAGCGAACTGATAACACTACACTACAGAAACTAGTGAAGATGGTTCTAAAAATTCACACAGCCATCGAGAAAAACTGAAAAGTCAAAAGCTGATATCAAGCATAATCTAGTTTCCTGCTCATTTCAACGGGGACTTTTGCAGTAGCGACGTTTAACGACACACTACAATGATAACACGATGTTTCTTGTGTCACGACAATAATCGAGATCAAAAATGAAAGTCAAAACTACATCAAAGCATAATCTCATGTTTTGCCCATTCAAATGGGATTTCGCGGTTAGGCCTTATACCACTACACACCAGAATCCATGAGGTTAAAATCAAAATCCTGAAATGAAATGCAAAAAAGATCAGCCAAACCTACAGGTCTTACTTAATTAAGACAGAAAAATGCATTGCAAACCACAAAACTCTTTCCAAAATGTCAGCTATGAAAAAAATACAAAACAGGGAAACAAAACCATTTTCAACCAAAGCATTTCATGACCTTTTCAAAGCCAAAACTGGAAAACAAAAGCACAGATGCTGTTTCGCACCTTCAACTCAACGGTGTACTTAATTAGGAAAACTATAACTGCCAAACACACACTATGCAAAAAACAAACAGCAAAAATAATCAAGGGTGAAGTAATACTGATTAAACAACAATTAAACCTTGTGCTCAAAAAAAGAAAGCACATGTTTCGCCTGGATCGAAACGTGGACCTTTCACTTTAAGGAGAACGTGATAACCATACACTACAGAAACAAACAGAAAGATTACTGTAGACATGGCAACAATAAGAACAAACACTGAATGTCAAAAGCATTGATATCCAAAGAAAGACTGTGTTTCTGCTAGTTTCGAAATGAGGACTTTTCCGTGTAGGCGAACGTGATAACCTCTACACTACAGAAACTGAAGGAAAACGATTGCCGTGGACATGGCAAAAAATAGAAATCAAGCATTGAAAGGCGAAAACATTGTCTTCCAAAAGAAACACTGTGTTTCTGCTCAGTTTCGTACTGAGGACCTTTCGCATGTGAGGCAACGTGATAAACACTACACTACAGAAACTAGATGAAAGATGGTTCTGTGCTCACGACAAGCAATCGAGATCAAAACTGAAAGTCAAAAACTTGATATAAAGCATAATCTCATGTTTCTGCCAGTTTCGAACTGGGGACCTTTAGCGTTGACGAACATGATAACACTACACTACAAAACTCCATGCGGGCTAAAAATGTTCAAACATCCTGAAATAAATTGACAAAAAAGATCAGCCAAACTCAACAGGTCTTCCTCTATATCTCAAGACAGGACAAAGTGGATTTTGCAACCAAGGAACCTTTCATTTGTCAGGCTATTGAAAAAAAGACAAAAACAGGGAAAAAACCATTTTCCACAAAGCATTCTCATGCCTTTCTCCAAAGCCAAAATGGAAAACAAAATGCACAGAGATGCAAGGTTTCGCACCATCAACCTATCAGGTGTTACTTGAATTAGGAAAACTTATACACTGCCAAAAACACACACTCTTGCCAAAAGCAAAAACTGGAAGAAATAATCAAAGGGGTAAAATTAATGCTGATTAAACCAACAATATAACCTTGTGCTCAAAATAAAGAAAAGCCACGTGTTTCTGCCTGGGATCGAAACGTGGACCATTCACATTTAAGGAGAACGTGATAACCACTACACTACAGAAAACAAACAGCAAAGATTACTGTAGACATGGCAAGCAATAAAGAACAAACACTGAATGTCAAAAGCATTGTTATCCAAGAGAAAGACTGTGTTTCTGCTCAGTTTCGAACTGAGGACCTTTCGCGTGTAAGGCAAACGTGATAACCACTACACTACATAAACTGAAGGAAAACGATTACAGTGGACATGGCAAAAAATAGAAATCAAGCACTGAAAGGCGAAAACATTGTCTTCCAAAAGAAACACTGTGTTTCTGCTTAGTTTCGAACTGAGGACCTTTCACGTGTGAGGCAAACGTGATAACCACTACACTACAGAAACTAGATGAAAGATGGTTCTGTGCTCACGACAAGCAATCGAGATCAAAAACTGAAAGTCAAAATCTTTGACATCAAAGCATAATCTCGTGTTTCTGCCAGTTTCAAACTGGGGACCTTGCGCATGTTAGGAAACGTGATAACCACTACATTACAGAACTCCATGAGGGGTAAAAATGTTCGACATCCTGAAATGAAATTGACAAAAAAGATCACCAAACTCAAACAGTATCCTCATTATCTCCAGACAGGACATAAGTGCATTTTGCAACCAAGGAACCTTTCTATTATCTGGCTGATTGAAAAAAAGACAAAAACAGGTAAAACAAAACATTTTCACAAAGCTTCTCATGCTTTCTCCAAAAGCAAAAGGGAAAACAAAATCACAGAGATGCGTTCTCACCTTCAACCTACAGGTGTACTGAATTATGAAAACTTATTCACTGCAAAAAACACACTCTTGCCAAAAACAAAAAGCTGGAAGAAATAATCAAAGGGGAAAAGTAATGCTGATTAAACCAACAATATAACCTTGTGCTCAAAATAAATAAAAGCCACGTGTATCTGCCTGGGATCGAAACGTGGACCTTTCACATTCAAGGAGAATCGTGATAACCACTACACTACAGAAAACAAACAGCAAAGATTACTGTAGACATGACAAGCAATAAAGAACAAACACTGAATGTCAAAAGCATTGTTATCCAAGAGAAAGACTGCGTTTCTGCTCAGTTTCGAACTGAGGACCTTTCGCGTGTAAGGCGAACGTGATAACCACTACACTACAGAAACTGAAGGAAAACGATTACTGTGGACATGGCAAAAAATAGAAATCAAGCACTGAAAGGCAAAAACATTGTCTTCCAAAAGAAACACTGTATTTCTGCTCAGCTTCGAACTGAGGACCTTTCGCGTGTGAGGCGAACGTGATAACTACTACACTACAGAAACTGAAGGAAAACGATTACCGTAGAAATGGCAAAAAATAGAAATCAAGCACTGAAAGGTGAAAACATTGTCTTCCAAAAGAAACACTGTGTTTCTGCTCAGTTTCGAACTGAGGACCTTTCGCGTGTGAGGCGAACATGATAACCACTACACTACATAAACGAGATGAAAGATGGTTCTGTGCTCACGACAAGCAATCGAGATCAAAAACTGAAAGTCAAAAGCTTTGATATCAAAGCATAATCTCATGTTTCTGCCCAGTTTCGAACTAGTGACCTTTCACGTGTTTGGCAAACGTGATAACCACTACACTACAGAAACTAGATGAAAGATGTTTCTGTGCTCACGACAAGCAATTGAGATCAAAAACTGAAAATCAAAATCTTTGACATCAAAGCATAATCTCATGTTTCTGCCCAGTTTCGAACTGGGGACCTTTAGCGTGTTGGGCGAACATGATAACCACTACACTACAGAAACTCCATGTGGGACTAAAAATGTTCAAACATCCTGAAATGAAATTGACAAAAAAGATCCAGCCAAACTCACCATGTCTTCCTCTGTATCTCAAGACAGGACAAAGTGCATTTTGCAACCAAGGAACCTTTCATTTGTCAGGCTATTGAAAAAAAGACAAAAACAGGGAAACAAACCATTTTCCACAAAGCATTCTCATGCCTTTTTCCAAAAGCCAAAACGGAAAACAAAATGCACAGAGATGCCTGGTTTCGCACCTTCAACCTATCAGGTGTTACTTGAATTAGGAAACTTATACACTGCCAAAAACACACACTCTTGCCAAAAGCAAAAACTGGAAGAAATCAAAGGGGTAAAAGTAATGCTGATTAAACCAACAATATAACTTGTGCTCAAAATAAAGAAAAGCCACGTGTTTCTGCCTGGGATCGAAACGTGGACCTTTCAAATTCAAGGAGAACGTGATAACCACTAAAATACAGAAAACAAACAGCAAAGATTACTGTAGACATGGCAAGCAATAAAGAACAAACACTGAATGTCAAAAGCATTGTTATCCAAGAGAAAGACTGTGTTTCTGCTCAGTTTCAAACTGATGACTTTTCGCGTGTAAGGCGAACGTGGTAATCACTACACTACAGAAACTGAAGGAAAACGATTACCGTGTACATGGCAAAAAATAGAAATCAAGCACTGAAAGGTGAAAACATTGTCTTCCAAAAGAAACACTGTGTTTCTGCTCAGTTTCGAACTGAGGACCTTTCACGTGTGAGGCGAACGTGATAAAGACTACACTACAGAAAACTAGATGAAAGATGGTTCTATACTCACGACAAGCAATCGAGATCAAAAACTGAAAGTCAAAAGCTTTGATATCAAAGCATAATCTCATGTTTCTGCTCAGTTTCAAACTGGGGACTTTTCGCGTGTTAGGCGAACGTGATAACCACTACACTACAGAATCTAGATAAAAGATGTTTCTGTGCTCACGACAAGTAATCGAGATCAAAAACTGAAAGTCAAAATCTTTGACATCAAACCATAATCTCATGTTTCTGCCCAGTTTCAAACTGGGGACTTTTCGCGTGTTAGGCGAACGTGATAACCACTACACTACAGAATCTCCATGCGGGGCTAAAAATGTTCAAACATCCTGAAATGAAATTGACAAAAAAAGATCCAGCCAAACTCAACAGGTCTTCCTCTATATCTCAAGACAGGAAAAAGTGCATTTTGCAACCAAAGAACCTTTCATTTGTCAGGCTATTGAAAAAAGACAAAAACAGGGAAACAAAACCATTTTCCACAAAGCATTCTCATGCCTTTCTCCAAAAGCCAAAACGGAAAACAAAATGCACAGAGATGCCTGGTTTCGCACCTTCAACCTATCAGGTGTTACTTGAATTAGGAAAACTTATACACTGCCAAAAACACACATATTGCCAAAAGAAAAAACTGCAAGAAATAATCAAAGGGTGAAAGTAATACTGATTAAACCAACAATATAACCTTGTGCTCAAAATAAAGAAAAGCCACATGTTTCCGCCTGGGATCGAAACGTGGACCTTTCACTTTCAAGGAGAACGTGATAACCACTACACTACAGAAAACAAACAGCAAAGATTACTGTAGACATGGCAAGCAATAAAGAACAAACACTGAATGTCAAAAGCATTGATATCCAAGAGAAAGACTGTGTTTCTGCTCAGTTTCGAACTGAGGACTTTTCGCGTGTAAGGCGAACGTGATAACCTCTACACTACAGAAACTGAAGGAAAACGATTACCGTGGACATGGCAAAAAATAGAAATCAAGCATTGAAAGGCGAAAACATTGTCTTCCAAAAGAAACACTGTGTTTCTGCTCAGTTTCGTACTGAGGACCTTTCACATGTGAGGCGAACGTGATAAACACTACACTACAGAAACTAGATGAAAGATGGTTCTGTGCTCACGACAAGCAATCGAGATCAAAAACTGAAAGTCAAAAGCTTTGATATCAAAGCATAATCTCATGTTTCTGCCCAGTTTCGAACTAGTGACCGTTCGCGTATTTGGCAAACGTGATAACCACTACACTACAGAAACTAGTTGAAAGATGTTTCTGTGCTCACGACAAGCAATCGAGATCAAAAACTGAAAGTCAAAAACTTTGATATAAAAGCATAATCTCATGTTTCTGCCCAGTTTCGAACTAGTGACCTTACACGTGTAAGGCAAACGTGATAACCACTACACTACAGAAACTAAATGAAAGATGTTTCTGTGCTCACGACAAGCAATCGAGATCAAAAACTGAAAGTCAAAATCTTTGACATCAAAGCATAATCTCATGTTTCTGCCCAGTTTCGAACTGGGGACCTTTAGCGTGTTGGGCGAACATGATAACCACTACACTACATAAACTCCATGCGGGGCTAAAAATGTTCAAACATCCTGAAATTAAATTGACAAAAAAAGATCCAGCCAAACTCAACAGGTCTTCCTCTATATCTCAAGACAGGACAAAGTGCATTTTGCAACCAAGGAACCTTTCATTTGTCAGGCTATTGAAAAAAAGACAAAAACAGGGAAAAAAATCTTTTCCACAAAGCATTCTCATGCCTTTCTCCAAAAGCCAAAATGGAAAACAAAATGCACAGAGATGCAAGGTTTCGCACCATCAACCTATCAGGTGTTACTTGAATTAGGAAAACTTATACACTGCCAAAAACACACACTCTTGCCAAAAGCAAAAACTGGAAGAAATAATCAAAGGGGTAAAATTAATGCTGATTAAACCAACAATATAACCTTGTGCTCAAAATAAAGAAAAGCCACGTGTTTCTGCCTGGGATCGAAACGTGGACCATTCACATTTAAGGAGAACGTGATAACCACTACACTACAGAAAACAAACAGCAAAGATTACTGTAGACATGGCAAGCAATAAAGAACAAACACTGAATGTCAAAAGCATTGTTATCCAAGAGAAAGACTGTGTTTCTGCTCAGTTTCGAACTGAGGACCTTTCGCGTGTAAGGCGAACGTGATAACCACTACACTACATAAACTGAAGGAAAACGATTACAGTGGACATGGCAAAAAATAGAAATCAAGCACTGAAAGGCGAAAACATTGTCTTCCAAAAGAAACACTGTGTTTCTGCTTAGTTTCGAACTGAGGACCTTTCACGTGTGAGGCAAACGTGATAACCACTACACTACAGAAACTAGATGAAATATGGTTCTGTGCTCACGACAAGCAATCGAGATCAAAAACTGAAAGTCAAAAGCTTTGATATCAAAGCATAACCTCATGTTTCTGCCCAGTTTCGAACTAGTGACCTTTCACATGTTTGGCATATGTGATAACCACTACACTACAGTAACTAGATGAAAGATGTTTCTGTGCTCACGACAAGCAATCGAGATCAAAAACTGAAAGTCAAAATCTTTGACATCAAAGCATAATCTCGTGTTTCTGCCCAGTTTCAAACTGGGGACCTTGCGCATGTTAGGAAAACGTGATAACCACTACATTACAGAAACTCCATGAGGGGCTAAAAATGTTCAAACATCCTGAAATGAAATTGACAAAAAAGATCCAGCCAAACTCAACAGGTCTTCCTCTATATCTCAAGACAGGACAAAGTGCATTTTGCAACCAAGGAACCTTTCATTTGTCAGGCTATTGAAAAAAAGAAAAAACAGGGAAACAAAACCATTTTCCACAAAGCATTCTCATGCCTTTCTCCAAAAGCCAAAAGGGAAAACAAAATGCACAGAGATGCCTGGTTTCGCACCTTCAACCTATCAGGTGTTACTTGAATTAGGAAAACTTATACACTGCCAAAAACACACACTCTTGCCAAAAACAAAAACTGGAAGAAATAATCAAAGGGGTAAAAGTAATGCTGATTAAACCAACAATATAACCTTGTGCTCAAAATAAAGAAAAGCCACGTGTTTCTGCCTGGGATCGAAACGTGGACCTTTCACATTCAAGGAAATCGTGATAACCACTACACTACAGAAAACAAACAGCAAAGATTACTGTAGACATGACAAGCAATAAAGAACAAACACTGAATGTCAAAAGCATTGTTATCCAAGAGAAAGACTGCGTTTCTGCTCAGTTTCGAACTGAGGACCTTTCGCGTGTAAGGCGAACGTGATAACCACTACACTACAGAAACTGAAGGAAAACGATTACTGTGGACATGGCAAAAAATAGAAATCAAGCACTGAAAGGCAAAAACATTGTCTTCCAAAAGAAACACTGTATTTCTGCTCAGCTTCGAACTGAGGACCTTTCGCGTGTGAGGCGAACGTGATAACCACTACACTACAGAAACTGAAGGAAAACGATTACCGTAGAAATGGCAAAAAATAGAAATCAAGCACTGAAAGGTGAAAACATTGTCTTCCAAAAGAAACACTGTGTTTCTGCTCAGTTTCGAACTGAGGACCTTTCGCGTGTGAGGCGAACATGATAACCACTACACTACATAAACGAGATGAAAGATGGTTCTGTGCTCACGACAAGCAATCGAGATCAAAAACTGAAAGTCAAAAGCTTTGATATCAAAGCATAATCTCATGTTTCTGCCCAGTTTCGAACTAGTGACCTTTCACGTGTTTGGCAAACGTGATAACCACTACACTACAGAAACTAGATGAAAGATGTTTCTGTGCTCACGACAAGCAATTGAGATCAAAACTGAAATCAAAATCTTTGACATCAAAGCATAATCTCATGTTTCTGCCCAGTTTCGAACTGGGGACTTTAGCGTGTTGGGCGAACATGATAACCACTACACTACAGAAACTCCATGCGGGACTAAAAATGTTCAAACATCCTGAAATGAAATTGACAAAAAAAGATCCAGCCAAACTCACCATGTCTTCCTCTGTATCTCAAGACAGGACAAAGTGCATTTTGCAACCAAGGAACCTTTCATTTGTCAGGCTATTGAAAAAAAGACAAAAACAGGGAAACAAAACCATTTTCCACAAAGCATTCTCATGCCTTTTTCCAAAAGCCAAAACGGAAAACAAAATGCACAGAGATGCCTGGTTTCGCACCTTCAACCTATCAGGTGTTACTTGAATTAGGAAAACTTATACACTGCCAAAAACACACACTCTTGCAAAAGCAAAAACTGGAAGAAATCAAAGGGGTAAAAGTAATGCTGATTAAACCAACAATATAACCTTGTGCTCAAAATAAAGAAAAGCCACGTGTTTCTGCCTGGGATCGAAACGTGGACCTTTCAAATTCAAGGAGAACGTGATAACCACTAAAATACAGAAAACAAACAGCAAAGATTACTGTAGACATGGCAAGCAATAAAGAACAAACACTGAATGTCAAAAGCATTGTTATCCAAGAGAAAGACTGTGTTTCTGCTCAGTTTCAAACTGAGGACCTTTCGCATGTAAGGCGAACGTGGTAATCACTACACTACAGAAACTGAAGGAAAACGATTACCGTGTACATGGCAAAAAATAGAAATCAAGCACTGAAAGGCGAAAACATTGTCTTCCAAAACAAACACTGTATTTCTGCTCAGTTTCGAACTGAGGACCTTTCGCGTGTGAGGCAAACGTGATAACCACTACACTACAGAAACTAGATGAAAGATGGTTCTGTGCTCACGACAAGCAATCGAGATCAAAAACTGAAAGTCAAAAGCTTTGATATCAAAGCATAATCTCATGTTTCTGCCGAGTTTCGAACTAGTGACCTTTCACATGTTTGGCAAACGTGATAACCACTACACTACAGAATCTAGATGAAAGATGTTTCTGTGCTCACGACAAGCAATCGAGATCAAAAACCGAAAGTCAAAATCTTTGATATCAAAGCATAATCTCACGTTTCTGCCCAGTTTCGAACTGGGGACCTGTCGCGTGTTAGGCGAACGTGATAACCACTACACTACAGAAACTCCATGTGGGACTAAAAATGTTCAAACATCCTGAAATGAAATTGACAAAAAAAGATCCAGCAAACTCAACAGGTCTTCCTCTATATCTCAAGACAGGACAAAGTGCATTTTGCAACAAAGGAACCTTTCATTTGTCAGGCTATTGAAAAAAAGACTAAAACAGGGAAACAAAACCATTTTCCACAAAGCATTCTCATGTCTTTCTCCAAAAGCCAAAACGGAAAACAAAATGCACAGAGATGCCTGGTTTCGCACCTTCAACCTATCAGGTGTGACCTGAATTAGGAAAACTTATACACTGCCAAAAACACACACTCTTGCCAAAAGCAAAAACTGGAAGAAATAATCAAAGGGGTAAAAGTAATGCTGATTAAACCAACAATATAACCTTGTGCTCAAAATAAAGAAAATCCACGTGTTTCTGCCTGGATCGAAACGTGGACCTTTCACATTCAAAGAGAACGTGATAAACACTACACTATAGAAAACAAACAGCAAAGATTACTGTAGACATGGCAAGCAATAAAGAACAAACACTGAATGTCAAAAGCATTGTTATCCAAGAGAAAGACTGTGTTTCTGCTCAGTTTCAAACTGAGGATCTTTCGCGTGTAAGGCGAACATGATAACCACTACACTACAGAAACTGAAGGAAATCGATTACCATAGTCATGGCAAAAAATAGAAATCAAGCACTGAAAGGCAAAAATATTGTCTTCCAAAAGAAACACTGTGTTTCTGCTCAGTTTCGAACTGAGGACCTTTCGCGTGTGAGGCAAACGTGATAACCACTACACTACAGAAACTAGATGAAAGATGGTTCTGTGCTCACGACAAGCAATCGAGATCAAAACTGAAAGTCAAAAGCTTTGATATCAAAGCATAATCTCATGTTTCTGCTCAGTTTCAAACTAGTGACCTTTCGCGTGTTTGGCAAACGTGATAACCACTACACTACAGAATCTAGATGAAAGATGTTTCTGTGCTCACGACAAGTAATCGAGATCAAAAACTGAAAGTCAAAATCTTTGACATCAAAGCATAATCTCATGTTTCTGCCCAGTTTCAAACTGGAGACCTTTCACGTGTTAAGCAAACGTGATATCCTCTACACTACGGAAACTCCATGCAGGGCTAAAAATGTTCAAACATCCTGAAATGAAATTGACAAAAAAAGATCCAGCCAAACTCAACAAGTCTTCCTCTATATCTCAAGACGGGACAAAGTGCATTTTGCAACCAAGGAACCTTTCATTTGTCCGGCTATTGAAAAAAAGACTAAAACAGGGAAAAAAAACCATTTTCACAAAGCATTCTCATGCCTTTCTCCAAAAGCCAAAATGGAAAATAAAATGCACAGAGATGCCTGGTTTCGCACCTTCAACCTATCAGGTGTTACTTGAATTAGGAAAACTTATACACTGCCAAAAACACACACTCTTGCCAAAAGCAAAAACTGGAAGAAATAATCAAAGGGGTAAAAGTAATGCTGATTAAACCAACAATATAACCTTGTGCTCAAAATAAAGAAAAGCCACGTGTTTCTGCCTGGGATCAAAACGTGGACCTTTCACATTCAAGGAGAACGTGATAACCACTACACTACAGAAAGCAAACAGCAAAGATTACTGTAGACATGGCAAGCAATAAAGAACAAACACTGAATGTCAAAAGCATTGGTATCCAAGAGAAAGACTGTGTTTCTGCTCAGTTTCAAACTGAGGACCTTTTGCGCGTAAGGCGAACGTGATAACCGCTACACTACAGAAACTGAAGGAAAACGATTACCGTGGACATGGCAAAAAATAGAAATCAAGCACTGAAAGGCGAAAACATTGTCTTCCAAAAGAAACACTGTGTTTCGAACTGAGGACCTTTCGCGTGTGAGGCGAACGTGATAACAACTACACTACAGAAACTAGATGAAATATGGTTCTGTGCTCACGACAAGCAATCGAGATCAAAAACTGAAAGTCAAAAGCTTTGATATCAAAGCATAACCTCATGTTTCTGCCCAGTTTCGAACTAGTGACCTTTCACATGTTTGGCATATGTGATAACCACTACACTACAGTAACTAGATGAAAGATGTTTCTGTGCTCACGACAAGCAATCGAGATCAAAAACTGAAAGTCAAAATCTTTGACATCAAAGCATAATCTCGTGTTTCTGCCCAGTTTCAAACTGGGGACCTTGCGCATGTTAGGAAAACGTGATAACCACTACATTACAGAAACTCCATGAAGGGCTAAAAATGTTCAAACATCCTGAAATGAAATTGACAAAAAAAGATCCAGCCAAACTCAACAGGTCTTCCTCTATATCTCAAGACAGGACAAAGTGCATTTTGCAACCAAGGAACCTTTCATTTGTCAGGCTATTGAAAAAAAGACAAAAACAGGGAAACAAAACCATTTTCCACAAAGCATTCTCATGCCTTTCTCCAAAAGCCAAAAGGGAAAACAAAATGCACAGAGATGCCTGGTTTCGCACCTTCAACCTATCAGGTGTTACTTGAATTAGGAAAACTTATACACTGCCAAAAACACACACTCTTGCCAAAAACAAAAACTGGAAGAAATAATCAAAGGGGTAAAAGTAATGCTGATTAAACCAACAATATAACCTTGTGCTCAAAATAAATAAAAGCCACGTGTATCTGCCTGGGATCGAAACGTGGACCTTTCACATTCAAGGAAATCGTGATAACCACTACACTACAGAAAACAAACAGCAAAGATTACTGTAGACATGACAAGCAATAAAGAACAAACACTGAATGTCAAAAGCATTGTTATCCAAGAGAAAGACTGTGTTTCTGCTCAGTTTCAAACTGAGGACCTTTCGCGTGTAAGGCGAACGTGATAACCACTACACTACAGAAACTGAAGGAAAACGATTACTGTGGACATGGCAAAAAATAGAAATCAAGCACTGAAAGGCAAAAACATTGTCTTCCAAAAGAAACACTGTATTTCTGCTCAGCTTCGAACTGAGGACCTTTCGCGTGTGAGGCGAACGTGATAACTACTACACTACAGAAACTAGATGAAAGATGGTTCTGTGCTCACGACAAGCAATCGAGATCAAAAACTGAAAGTCAAAAGCTTTGATATCAAAGCATAATCTCATGTTTCTGCCGAGTTTCGAACTAGTGACCTTTCACATGTTTGGCAAACGTGATAACCACTACACTACAGAAACTAGATGAAAGATGTTTCTGTGCTCACGACAAGCAATCGAGATCAAAAACTGAAAGTCAAAATCTTTGATATCAAAGCATAATCTCACGTTTCTGCCCAGTTTCGAACTGGGGACCTGTCGCGTGTTAGGCGAACGTGATAACCACTACACTACAGAAACTCCATGGGGACTAAAAATGTTCAAACATCCTGAAATGAAATTGACAAAAAAAGATCCAGGCAAACTCAACAGGTCTTCCTCTTATCTCAAGACAGGACAAAGTGCATTTTGCAACAAAGGAACCTTTCATTTGTCAGGCTATTGAAAAAAAGACAAAACAGGGAAACAAAACCATTTTCCACAAAGCATTCTCATGTCTTTCTCCAAAAGCCAAAACGGAAAACAAAATGCACAGAGATGCCTGGTTTCGCACCTTCAACCTATCAGGTGTGACCTGAATTAGGAAAACTTATACACTGCCAAAAACACACACTCTTGCCAAAAGCAAAAACTGGAAGAAATAATCAAAGGGGTAAAAGTAATGCTGATTAAAGCCAACAATATAACCTTGTGCTCAAAATAAAGAAAATCCACGTGTTTCTGCCTGGGATCGAAACGTGGACCTTTCACATTCAAAGAGAACGTGATAAACACTACACTATAGAAAACAAACAGCAAAGATTACTGTAGACATGGCAAGCAATAAAGAACAAACACTGAATGTCAAAAGCATTGTTATCCAAGAGAAAGACTGTGTTTCTGCTCAGTTTCAAATGAGGACCTTTCGCGTGTAAGGCGAACATGATAACCACTACACTACAGAAACTGAAGGAAATCGATTACCATGTCATGGCAAAAAATAGAAATCAAGCACTGAAAGGCAAAAAATTGTCTTCCAAAAGAAACACTGTGTTTCTGCTCAGTTTCGAACTGAGGACCTTTCGCGTGTGAGGCAAACGTGATAACCACTACACTACAGAAACTAGATGAAAGATGGTTCTGTGCTCACGACAAGCAATCGAGATCAAAAACTGAAAGTCAAAAGCTTTGATATCAAAGCATAATCTCATGTTTCTGCCCAGTTTCAAACTGGAGACCTTTCACGTGTTAAGCAAACGTGATACCACTACACTACGAAACTCCATGCAGGGCTAAAAATGTTCAAACATCCTGAAATGAAATTGACAAAAAAGATCCAGCCAAATCAACAAGTCTTCCTCTATATCTCAAGACGGGGACAAAGTGCTTTTGCAACCAAGGAACCTTTCATTTGTCAGGCTATTGAAAAAAAGACTAAAACAGGAAACAAAACCATTTTCCACAAAGCATTCTCATGCCTTTCTCCAAAAGCCAAAATGGAAAACTAAAAAGCACAGAGATGCCTGGTTTCGCACCTTCAACCTATCAGTGTTACTTGAATTAGGAAAACTTATACACTGCCAAAAACACACATTTGCCAAAAGCAAAAACTGGAAGAAATAATCAAAGGGTAAAAGTAATGCTGATTAAACCACAATAACCTGTGTCAAAATAAAGAAAAGCCACGTGTTCTGCTGGATCAAAAGTGGACTTTCACATTCAAGGAAACTGATAACCACTACACTACAGAAAGCAAACAGCAAAGATTACTGTAGACATGGCAAGAATAAAAGACAAACACTGAATGTCAAAAGCATTGGTAATCCAAGAAAAGACTGTGTTTCTGCTCAGTTTCAAACTGAGGACCTTTTGCGCGTAAGGCGAACGTGATAACCCTACACTACAGAAAACTGAAGGAAAACGATTACCTGGACATGGCAAAATAAGAAATCAACACTGAAAGGCGAAAACATTGTCTTCCAAAAGAAACACTGTGTTTCGAACTGAGGACCTTTCGCGTGTGAGGCGAACGTGATAACAACTACACTACAGAAACTAGATGAAATATGGTTCTGTGCTCACGACAAGCAATCGAGATCAAAACTGAAAGTCAAAAGCTTTGATATCAAAGCATAACCTCTGTTTCTGCCCAGTTTCGAACTAGTGACCTTTCACATGTTGGGCATATGTGATAACCACTACACTACAGTAACTAGATGAAAGATGTTTCTGTGCTCACGACAAGCAATCGAGATCAAAAACTGAAAGTCAAAATCTTTGACATCAAAGCATAATCTCGTGTTTCTGCCCAGTTTCAAACTGGGGACCTTGCGCATGTTAGGAAAACGTGATAACCACTACATCTACAGAAACTCCATGAGGGGCTAAAAATGTTCAAACATCCTGAAATGAAATTGACAAAAAAGATCCAGCCAAACTCAACAGGTCTTCCTCTATATCTCAAGACAGGACAAAGTGCATTTTGCAACCAAGGAACCTTTCATTTGTCAGGCTATTGAAAAAAAGACAAAAACAGGGAAACAAAACCATTTTCCACAAAGCATTCTCATGCCTTTCTCAAAAAGCCAAAACGGAAAACAAAATGTACAGAGATGCCTGGTTTCGCACCTTCAACCTATCAGGTGTTACTTGAATTAGGAAAACTTATACACTGCCAAAAACACACACTCTTGCCAAAAGCAAAAACTGGAAGAAATAATCAAAGGGGTAAAAGTAATGCTGATTAAACCAACAATATAAACTTGTGCTCAAAATAAAGAAAAGCGACGTGTTTCTGCCTGGGATCGAAACGTGGACCTTTTACAATCAAGGAGAACGTGATGACCACTACACTACAGAAAACAAACAGCAAAGATTACTGTAGACATGGCAAGCAATAAAGAACAAACACTGAATGTCAAAAGCATTGTTATCCAAGAGAAAGACTGTGTTTCTGCTCAGTTTCAAACTGAGGACCTTTCGCGTGTAAGTCAAACGTGATAACCACTACACTACAGAAACTGAAGGAAAATGATTACCGTTGAAATGGCAAAAAATAGAAATCAAGCACTGAAAGGTGAAAACATTGTCTTCCAAAAGAAACACTGTGTTTTCTGCTCAGTTTCGAACTGAGGACCTTTCGCGTGTGAGGCGAACGTGATAACCACTACACTACAGAAACTAGATGAAAGATGGTTCTGTGCTCATGACAAGCAATCGAGATCAAAAACTGAAAGTCAAAAGCTTTGATATCAAAGCATAATCTCATGTTTCTGCTCAGTTTCAAACTAGTGACCTTTCGCGTGTTTGGCAAACGTGATAACCACTACACTACAGAATCTAGATGAAAGATGTTTCTGTGCTCACGACAAGTAATCGAGATCAAAAACTGAAAGTCAAAATCTTTGACATCAAAGCATAATCTCATGTTTCTGCCCAGTTTCAAACTGGGACCTTTCACGTGTTAAGCGAACGTGATATCCTCTACACTACGGAAACTCCATGCAGGGCTAAAAATGTTCAAACATCCTGAAATGAAATTGACAAAAAAAGATCCAGCCAAACTCAACAAGTCTTCCTCTATATCTCAAGACGGGACAAAGTGCATTTTGCAACCATGGAACCTTTCATTTGTCAGGCTATTGAAAAAAAGACAAAATCGGGGAAACAAAACCATTTTCCACAAAGCATTCTCATGCCTTTCTCCAAAAGCCAAAATGGAAAATAAAATGCACAGAGATGCCTGGTTTCGCACCTTCAACCTATCAGGTGTTACTTGAATTAGGAAAACTTATACACTGCCAAAAACACACACTCTTGCCAAAAGCAAAAACTGGAAGAAATAATCAAAGGGGTAAAAGTAATGCTGATTAAACCAACAATATAACCTTGTGCTCAAAATAAAAAAGCCACGTGTTTCTGCCTGGGATCAAAACGTGGACCTTTCACATTCAAGGAGAACGTGATAACCACTACACTACAGAAAACAAACAGCAAAGATTACTGTAGACATGGCAAGCAATAAAGAACAAACACTGAATGTCAAAGCATTGGTATCCAAGAGAAAGACTGTGTTTCTGCTCAGTTTCAAACTGAGGACCTTTTGCGCGTAAGGCGAACATGATAACCGCTACACTACAGAAACTGAAGGAAAACGATTACCGTGGACATGGCAAAAAATAGAAATCAAGCACTGAAAGGCGAAAACATTGTCTTCCAAAAGAAACACTGTGTTTCGAACTGAGGACCTTTCGCGTGTGAGGCGAACGTGATAACAACTACACTACAGAAACTAGATGAAAGATGGTTCTGTGCTCACGACAAGCAATCAATATCAAAACATGAAAGTCAAAAGCTTTGATATCAAAGCATAATCTCATGTTTCTGCCCAGTTTCGAACTGGGGACCTTTCGCATGTTAGGCAAACGTGATAACCACTACACTACAGAAACTCTATGCGGGGCTAAAACTGTTCAAACATCCTGAAATGAAATTGACAAAAAAAGATCCAGCCAAACTCAACAGGTCTTACTTTATATCTCAAGACAGGACAAAGTGCATTTTGCAACCAAGGAACCTTTCATTTGTCAGGCTATTGAAAAAAAGACAAAAACAGGGAAACAAAACCATTTTCCACAAAGCATTCTCATGCCTTTCTCCAAAAGCCAAAACGGAAAACAAAATGCACAGAGATGCCTGGTTTCGCACCTTCAACCTATCAGGTGTTACTTGAATTGGGAAAACTTATACACTGCCAAAAACACACACTCTTGCCAAAAGCAAAAACTGGAAGAAATAATCAAAGGGGTAAAAGTAATGCTGATTAAACCAACAATATAACCTTGTGCTCAAAATAAAAAAAAGCCAGGTGTTTCTGCCTGGGATCGAAACGTGGACCTTTTACAATCAAGGAGAATGTGATGACCACTACACTACAGAAAACAAACAGCAAAGATTACTGTAGACATGGCAAGCAACAAAGAACAAACACTGAATGTCAAAAGCATTGTTATCTAAGAGAAAGACTGCGTTTCTGCTCAGTTTCGAACTGAGGACTTTTCGCGTGAAAGGCGAACGTGATAACCACTACACTATAGAAACTGAAGGAAAACGATTACTGTGGACATGGCAAAAAATAGAAATCAAGCACTGAAAGGCAAAAACATTGTCTTCCAAAAGAAACACTGTGTTTCTGCTCAGTTTCGAACTGAGGACCTTTCGCGTGTGAGGCAAACGTGATAACAACTACACTACAGAAACTAGATGAAAGATGGTTCTGTGCTCACACAAGCAATCGAGATCAAAAACTGAAAGTCAAAATCTTTGACATCAAAGCATAATCTCACGTTTCTGCCCAGTTTCGAACTGGGGACCTTTTGCGTGTTATGCGAACGTGATAACCACTACACTACAGAAACTCCATGCGGGGCTAAATATGTTCAAACATCCTGAATTAAAATTGACAAAAAAAGATCCAGCCAAACTCAGCAGGTCTTCCTCTATATCTCAAGACAGGACAAAGTGCATTTTGCAACCAAGGAACCTTTCATTTGTCAGGCTATTGAAAAAAAGACAAAAACAGGGAAACAAAACCATTTTCCACAAAGCATTCTCATGCCTTTCTCCAAAAGCCACAATGGAAAACAAAATGCACAGAGATGCCTGGTTTCGCACCTTCAACCTATCATGTGTTACTTGAATTAGGAAAACTTATACACTGCCAAAAACACACACTCTTGCCAAAAGCAAAAACTGGAAGAAATAATCAAAGGGGTAAAAGTAATGCTGATTAAACCAACACTATAACCTTGTGCTCAAAATAAAGAAAAGCCACATGTATCTGCCTGGGATCGAAACGTGGACCTTTCACATTCAAGGAAAACGTGATAACTAGTGTTGAGCATTCCGATACCGCAAGTATCGGGTATCGGCCGATATTCGCTGTATCGGAATTCCGATATTTTTCCAATATCGTATACCGGAATCGGAAGTTCCATAATTCTTTGAGAGGCAATGTGATTTTAGTCAGCCAATGAGGAATCTTATGAAGTGTGGGCACATCCTGTAATGCTGCGGTCATGTTAACTAATGGCATGGCTGTGATTGGCTGCTGAAATGATGTCAGAATGCACTATAAAAGGCGCCGCCGCCATTTTAGCGTCACTGTGCTGTGAACTCAGTTAGGGACAGAACGCTGCTGTGCTGACTCTGAGGGACAGTTAGAGATTGCGATTTAGTGTACTGTGCTGTAGGCAGGCTAGCACCATCCGCTGTGTAAAGCTTCCTTTTGCCTTGCAGTGTTGTTTTAACAGCTCTGTGCAAGGTGTGTGTGAGAGTGCAGGTGACGCTGCAGTTTGCTCTGCATCCACCGCTGTTTGTAGGCATCTGCACATGTCACTCACTGACTCTTTTTTTTATTTTATTTTGTGGAATTGGTGCAGCTCCATTATATTTGAAAAAAATCTAATCTATTAGTGTGACGCGCTTCCATCCGTATACAATACATTGGTTGCAAACACTATAGAAGTACAGAAAGGAGCCTTTCACAGATAGTGAACAGTTGTGTTTCAGTGTTCACTGCAGTCTGTGAGGTTTTGATTTTTTGAGTGCAGATCACGCTCCAGTTAGTTCTTCAACCACTGCTGGTTGTAGTCTGATGAGCGTGTGTCACTGCCTCATCCTTCACATTTTTCTCTAATTGGTGCTGCTCCATTATATTTGAAAAAAATCTAATCTATTAGTGTGACGCGCTTCCATCCGTATACAATACATTGGTTGCAAACACTATAGAAGTACAGAAAGGAGCCTTTCACAGATAGTGAACAGTTGTGTTTCAGTGTTCACTGCAGTCTATGAGGTTTTGATTTTTTGAGTGCAGATCACGCTCCAGTTAGTTCTTCAACCACTGCTGGTTGTAGTCTGCTGAGCGTGTGTCACTGCCTCATCCTTCACATTTTTCTCTAATTGGTGCTGCTCCATTATATTTGAAAAAAATCTAATCTATTAGTGTGACGCGCTTCCATCCGTATACAATACATTGGTTGCAAACACTATAGAAGTACAGAAAGGAGCCTTTCACAGATAGTGAACAGTTGTGTTTCAGTGTTCACTGCAGTCTGTGAGGTTTTGATTTTTTGAGTGCAGATCACGCTCCAGTTAGTTCTTCAACCACTGCTGGTTGTAGTCTGATGAGCGTGTGTCACTGCCTCATCCTTCACATTTTTCTCTAATTGGTGCTGCTCCATTATATTTGAAAAAAATCTAATCTATTAGTGTGACGCGCTTCCATCCGTATACAATACATTGGTTGCAAACACTATAGAAGTACAGAAAGGAGCCTTTCACAGATAGTGAACAGTTGTGTTTCAGTGTTCACTGCAGTCTGTGAGGTTTTGATTTTTTGAGTGCAGATCACGCTCCAGTTAGTTCTTCAACCACTGCTGGTTGTAGTCTGCTGAGCGTGTGTCACTGCCTCATCCTTCACATTTTTCTCTAATTGGTGCTGCTCCATTATATTTGAAAAAAATCTAATCTATTAGTGTGACGCGCTTCCATCCGTATACAATACATTGGTTGCAAACACTATAGAAGTACAGAAAGGGGCCTTTCACAGCTACTGAACAGTTGTCTGCAGTGTTCACTGCAGTCTCTGAGGAATAACCACACTTAGGCCTTATAACTTTTCTGACTTTCTTTATCAATCTACCAAGATGAAGAAGGCAGGGAGTAAGGCACGTGGTCGTGGCCGTGGAGTTTCAGCAGGGAGAGGACGTGGGGATTCTGTGGCTGCTGCCGCACCCAGTGACACAGCATCCACCAGTTTTCCCCGTGAGCGTTCCTTTATGCGCACTTTTGTAGGAGCTCAGCGTACCCCCCTGCTGCGGGAAGAACAAATTGAAGCCGTTGTTGGTTGGATGGCAGCCAATGCATCGACTTCAATTGCTTCCACCTCCTCTCAGGACCACAGCACTGTTGAACAACCATCTTTCTCTTCACCGCCTGCCAAATTGCCCAGGCAGTCAGCGAGTTCTGAACTGGAGCCAGCTGAGTCTCTGCTTCTGTTCTCAGAATCTGTTGGCTTGCAAACAGGGGCCCAGCCAAGCAGCATTCTGGAATGTGAAGAAGAGGCAGTATGCAGTGATGCGCAACAGCTGTGTCTCTCTGAATGTGAAGAGGCGGGTGAGCCAGTGCCGATGGTCAGCACACCGCAGAACGCATCTGATGATGATGAGACTCAGGTGCCAGTTTCTGTTGAGCATGGTGCTGGCCAGACCACCCAACAGCAGCAGGTTTTGGAAGAGGGTAGTGGAGATGATGAGGTCCAAGACCCAACATGGTGTGAGGAACAGGAAGGTGGTGGTAGCAGCTCTGAGGAAGAGATTGCCTCAACGGTCCAAACAGTAGGGAGAGGTAGGCTGCAGACTCGGTTGCCTGTAGCCTCCAGTTTGGCACCCGTTCGTAGCAGTTCTCTTCCAACAGCCAAAACGGGCGCTCCCAGGACTTGCACTGCATGGTCCTTTTTTGACACACTTGCAGATGATATTTGCTATGTCAAATGCAAGCTGTGTAATCAAAAAGTAAAAAGAGGTAAAAGTGTCAGTAACCTTAATACCACAAATATGTGGAAACATGTGCGGTCAAAGCACGTGGTTGAGTTACAAAGACACACTGGAGATGTAGGCCAACCTACAGCAGCACCTACATCTTCAGCTCGTGTTGGAGCCTCTCCCTCCAGCTCACACACAGCTGGTTCGGCTTCCTCACAGGATCGCCATGGAAGAACCTCTGTCACTGTTGTCCAGAGACCCAGTGTTATTCCACCCACAGCTGCAAGTTCCCTGTCATCCTCACACTCCCAGGCCACAAAACAGCCATCGGTAGCACAGGCATGGGATAAAAGACGGCCATACTCGGCAAACCATCCACGAGCACAGGCTCTGAATGCTGGCATTGCAAAACTCCTGTCCCTTGAAATGCTGTCATTCAGGCTGGTGGAGACTGACAGTTTCCGTAACTTAATGGCATTGGCAGTCCCACAATACAATGTGCCCAGCCGATTTTATTTCAGCAGGCAAGCCGTCCCTGGTCTGCAAAAGCATGTTGAGGGAAAAATTAAACATGCGCTACTAAACGCCGTCAGTAGCAAGGTCCACCTGACCACCGATGCGTGGACCAGTACCCATGGCCAGGGACGATACCTTTCCCTCACTGCCCATTGGGTCAATGTTGTGGAGCCGGGTACAGATCTTGCGAGTGGCGCTGTACGTGTTCTGCCAACTCCAAGGATTGCAGGAATCAAGTCTGTCCACATTGACTCCTCCTCCTACTCCAGTTCCTCAGAATCATCGCTGCAGGAGCCGTCACGGTCTACCTCCACATGGACCCGTGAACGCTTACCTGATGCGACCGATATGAGCACAGCCGTGGCCAAACGTCAACAGGCCGTCCTGAAATTAATTTCCATGGGGAATCGAAGCCACACAGCGCAGGAGCTCTGGAATGCCATCAAGCAGGAGAGCGACGTGTGGTTTTTGCCAGCGAATCTCCAGCCAGGCTTGGTAGTGTGTGACAATGGCCGAAATCTGGTGGCAGCTCTGGGCCTTGGCAACCTCACTCACATACCATGTCTGGCACATGTGCTCAACTTGGTCGTGCAGAGTTTTTTGAGGGACTATCCGGATCTTGATGCACTGCTGCACAAGGTCCGCCTAGAGTGCGCTCACTTGCGACGTTCCAGCATGGCCAGATTGCGCATTGCAGCTCTGCAACGCAGATTTCGCCTTCCTGAACATCGCATCATATCTGACGTACCCACCAGGTGGAATTCCACGTTACATATGTTGGAGCGGTTGTGTGAGCAGCAGCCAGCAGTAATGGAGTATCAGCTGCATCAGGCGCAATCAACTCGCAATTTGCGCCGTTCACACTTCACCACTACTGAGTGGGCCTCTATGAAGGACATCTGCCACGTTTTGCGTGCGTTTGATGAGTCAACGCGGATGGCGAGTGCAGATGATGCACTAGTCAGCCTGACTGTCCCCCTTATCTGCCTGCTTCAAAAAACACTGCAAGCAATAAGGGATGAGGTTTTGGAAGAGGTGGAGGATGAGGAGTCACAAATTCTATCACCTTCTGGACAGTCAGCGCAACGTGGTTCCTCACAAAGGGCTGGGCAGGGCTCACTTTGTGAGGAGGATGAGGAGGAGTCAATGGAGGAGGAAGACATCGCTCCAGAGGGAGGTACACAACGCTCTAGTCAGTATGTAGAGCGAGGGTGGGGTGATGCAGAGCAGGCAGAGATGACGCCTCTTGCAGGGGACAGCGTTTCTTGGCCAGTTGGGAGTCTGCAGCACATGGTTGATTTCATGCTGCAGTGCCTGAGAAACGACCGCCGCATCGCCCACATTCTCACCACGTCTGATTATTGGGTGTACACCCTCCTAGACCCTCGCTACCGGGACAACTTACAAAGCCTCATCACACCGTTGAACTGGGAGCGTAAAATGCGGGAGTACCAAGACACACTGGTGCAATCCATAATGTTCTCCATTCCAGCCGAGAGCACTGCTGCTGCTACTGCTTTACAAAGCAGCTCTGTGCGTCGAGGCAGTGGAGACAGCTCTGCAACAAGAGGGAGCACAAGCAGCGCCTCTGCACAGGGCAAGACCAGTATGTTCCAAATGTGGCGAAGTTTTGTGGCAGCGCCACAAATGTCTACACCATCCGAGACGGCTCCAGTCAGCAGGAGGCAACGTTTCCGTAAGATGGTGACAGACTACATGTCTTTCCCTCTCAGTGTACTCCCAGATGGCTCTTCCCCATTCAAGTTTTGGGTCTCTAAGCTGGATACATGGCCAGAGCTTAGCCAGTATGCATTGGAGGTGCTGGCTTGCCCTGCTGCCAGTGTATTATCGGAGCGCGTCTTTAGTGCTGCAGGTGGTGTACTAACAGACCGTCGCATGCGACTATCCTCCGATAATGTAGACCGGCTTACTTTTCTGAAAATGAACAAGGCATGGATCTCGCCAGAATTTGTCTGTCCGTTTTCAGATTAAATAACTGGTTCGCAACGTTATCCATGTCTCCTGTTATGTTCATCTTTCTACCACCTGAACTCTACTCCCTGGGCTACAACACTGCCAGTTGCTGCTCAGAAGTGTCGTGTCCACAGACCAATACACAAGCTATAGTGTTAGTGGGGTTCAGTAACGCCAGCTGTTCCCCTGCTGTGTGTCCGGCAAGAAGTCTCCTGTTCCCTACACATGCACCGAAAAACCCATGTCGAACATGCTCCAAATAGGGAAGAGCCGTCACCCTGATTGTTATGCTTAAAACAGGAAATTGTGAAGTTTTCCAGGCCTAGAATGATAAACTTTTATTACAAATATGGACAAATAATAATTTGTCATCACAGCGCATATCTGCACATGTCTATTACAAATGGTAACAAAAACTAAAACATATCTTCACTTTTTGAAATTAATGCATAAAAGTACATTTCATACTTATCAATTAATGCTTTTTAAGGAACTTTATCTGTACCTGTAAGATAATGCAGTCAATGGATGTACGAATCATAAAATCCTCATCATCATCATCACGAGTTTTATTTATGACATTATAAAATACACATACTGATGTCAACTGTAACTTCACACACCATATAGAAATGGCCAGCATCTAAACCTGGTAATAATGTGCAATAATAAATTATTACATCTAGAAAGTGCATCATGCACACTGACAATAGGTAGTTATACCTGCAAGTGCTGTTGAAACAACCACAACAGATATAAATTAATAATGGTATATAGGTATCACAGTGCATAGTTACTCATGGACAATGTCGATGTAATATTGTACCTCAATAAAGTCAGCGTCAACCATTATGCTTGTTAGTCTTGTAGATTGTTAAAGAGGGAACGGTCTTTTTTTGTTGGTCATAGGTGGAGTATTAGACAGTAAATGATTACTGCTGTCGTATTTTCGGCGTCCCTAGGGCGCAATAACGCTACGTAACGTCACATTTTATAGAGTCATCTAATTGACACACGCTACCCTACCCTACGCGTGACAGTAGGAAAGTAGTGTTGACGGATAAAGCCTTGCGCAACCAGACATGCTTTTACCCTCTTCAACACTGTACAAGCAAAAAATGCATGATTGCAGCCGCAGACTTTATTGACGTACAGTATAACATCGCCATTACCCATCAGAGGCTGTCCACTGTCTGATACAGACATAGAATATACCTTTGCTATCCGTAGCCTTTGTTTCACCTACACTTGCAGGCACACACTTAAATTGTGACAATGCATTATGTTTTTTTAAATGGTTATTTTTTATCGTACATTATTGTGTCATCACATTGATGAGTCCATGCTGGACATGTCATACATGCTGTACAAAGTAACGATTTTATTAACTTAAATAATTGAAATGTCTGTGACTGTCACATCTAAATTGCAATGATGATGATGATGAGTGACTATTACAAAATCCATTGTCTTCACTATGTTATGGTTTAACATAGCGTTCCTTAAGCATTATTCATAAATACAAAAATGGACTTTTATTCTTAAATTTACAACACTATATTTTGTAACCAATTTTTTGGGTGGTGTGTTGTTCCATTTCTTGTTGGCATGTGCATATATGCGTTTATATTTGCAGTGTCTTTATTTTTATTCTTGAAGTTAGGAAACATGTGTATCTTTGTACCGTGTTAGCCAGTAGATAGATAAATATTTAGACTTGAGAGTCCGCAGTGGTTGATACCTTTGAATGGATAACTGAAAAGATGGTAACAAATTGCAAGCTTTCGAGGCTACTCACGTCTCTTCATCAGGCAAAGACTAAAACAAAAAATGAAGCATCACATATTTCTATACACAACAGGACACAGGAATAGTGCAATAGGTAAGACAAGTAAGTGACGTGTAGCAGAACTGTCATTATCACAGAGGAATGAACATAAATATTGGAACAGTTCCTAGATAAGGATAGAAAGTTTTATTGCCCTCTGATTGGGGTCTGGTTTTGTGTTTTCATGCCCCTGGAAGGGCAGAGACGCAGATTCCTTAATTGATATAGAATGACATAAATCCGTGTGATCTATTCATTCCATCACTAACAGTGTCAAAGGTCATGATGAGCTTATATTCTGAAACCTTTGTATCTTTCTCATATTTGAAGTTATATTTTAATACCAGTAATTCCATATCCATCATGCTATGACCGGGCATACAAAAGTGTTTTGCCACAGGTAAATCCATTATTTTTTCTCTTATTGTGTGGCGCTGATAATTCATCCTTGTTCTCATTTTTTGGCCGGTCTCCCCTCACTTGTCCCTCCCTCACTTGTCTTACCTATTCCTGTGTCCTGTTGTGTGTAGAAATATGTGATTCTTCATTTTTTGTTTTAGTCTTAGCCTGATGAAGAGACCTGAGTAGTCTGGAAAGCTTGGAATTTGTTACCATATTTTCAGTTAGCCATTAAACGGTATCAACCACAGCAGACTCTCAAGTATAAATATTTTTCTATTCTTGGAATTGAAATTCATCATTTTATTGTCCTAGTAAAACTTCATTTATTCTTGTTTGAAGTACATACATTTGCAATGGCCACGTAACAAGGCAATAACTCAATATTTTATGCCTACACCCTCCTTGACCCTGGCTTCAACACCGCCAGTTGCTGCTCAGAAGTGTTAGATGCACAGATGAAAACAATCGCTGATGTGTTTGTGGGGTTCAGTAACGCCTGCTGTTCCCCTGCTGTGTGTCTGGCAAAAATTACTGCTGCTAACTACAACTTCAACTTCAAACATCTCATACTAGGCCTCTGCCTACACCCTCCTTGACCCTGGCTTCAACACCGCCAGTTGCTGCTCAGAAGTGTTAGATGCACAGATGAAAACAATCGCTGATGTGTTTGTGGGGTTCAGTAACGCCTGCTGTTCCCCTGCTATGTGTCTGGCAAAAATTACTGCTGCTAACTACAACTTCAACTTCAAACATCTCATACTAGGCCTCTGCCTACACCCTCCTTGACCCTGGGCTTCAACACCGCCAGTTGCTGCTCAGAAGTGTTAATGCACAGATGAAAACAATCGCTGATGTGTTTGTGGGGTTCAGTAACGCCTGCTGTTCCCTGCTGTGTGTCCGGCAAAAATTACTGCTAGCTACCTAATCATGGTGAAAAAAACATGACATGTCAAAGTGTCTAGTGCTACACATAGATATGAGCTACACCCTGATTTCTAAGCTGTAAACATTGAAACGTCAACTTTAAAACCATAAAATGATTAGTCTTTGTCACAAATCTGTAACAAAATAATTGTGACATATTATTACAGATATGCACATGTCGAAAACAAATGCAAACACAAAAGCCTACTTATGCTATAGGATACTGATGGTCAACCTTGTCACTCCATAGCTTAGACAAATCCAACTCACATCATGACTCAAATGCTGCAATGTTGTAAGTGCATAATGTGGGTTGAACTTTGACAACTGCTGCAGTGCGAAGGTTATACTTCAGTGTTCTTGCCTTTTAAATAAAAGCATACAAGTAAATATAATAATCCAATGTTGATTAAGGGACGTGATGTACACCTGTAATATTGTGCAAACAATGCATGTAGGAATAGTCCTCTTCAACATTACTTATATTTGTGTCATTTTAAAAAATACATATTTAATTAGAAAGTTAACAGCCCATATCATAAAGGTCCTTCATGTAAACATGATAATCGCTAACAAAAATCATGCATTACCTTGGTAAAGTCAATAGTGCATAGTCACAATAGCAAAATATATACCTGTAAGTGGTGCTGAAAGAACGACAACTGATAGAATAGGTGAATGATATCTATTTATCAGACTGAATAGCGACACCTGTACAATGTCGATATAATACTGTACCTTAACAAAACAGCTGTGTCACACCTCACACTCGTTTTTCTTGTAGCTTGTTATGTAATAGGGCACATGCGTGTATGTTTCATCATAGGTGCATGTTTACTGAGTAAAGCAGTCATGACAACGCCTTTGTGTTGTCGGTACGCTTGCGATGATGAACGATGCGCACCGTGAATGTTAGTCTGCGTCATAAGACGTACAGACGCTCCAATACCCAACGCGTCACAGCAGGAAGCCAGTCTGTGCGTCCAAACAAAGGCGCAACCATACATGCACGTAACCTTTTATAAAGCTATATAAAAAAAAGGATGTAGTAGTAACGCACACTTTATTGAGGTACAGTATTACATCGCCATTCACCATCTGTGGCTATGCAGTCTCATCTATATATACCTTATCTATCTGTTGTCATGCTTGCAAGTCCACAGTCAGGCATAAATATCTGTTTTCACTCTGCACTATGCACTTTTTAAATTTTCGTTTTGTTAATATAAATGATTGGCACATATTATCAGTATTACATGATGGAAATTTTAGATATTTTTTAAAAAATTGTAGTATATTATTCACCAAATGTAAAGTTTTATGAATGTCAAAGATAACTTGTAATGCTGATTATGTTTTTAAGTCAGCCATTCATTGTCTACACAATAAAAATGGTGTACATACTGTTACTTAGCCATCATTAATGGATTCTGATATGTACTTGTATGCTTTTATTTTAAACCGTATAGCAGATTATTTAACCTATTTTAATTGTGGTTTGCATTGCTTTTCAACATGTTAATGTATGCGTTTATGTTTGTAAATTATTAATTTACATATATTTTTTTAAGTAAAATCATCATCTTATGGTACTAAAGGTTATATTTCTCTTGTTTGGAGTATAGACATTTTTAATTGACACGTAACAAGGAAAATACTTGATATAGTATTTAAACATCCTCCTTGACCCTGGGCTCCAACACCGCCAGTTGTTGCTCGGAAGTGCTGTTAGCGCAGTGAACACTTGCTCCTGTGTTACTGGGGTTCAGTAATGTCAGCTGTTCCCCTGCTGTGTGAACGGCAAAAAGTCCTGCTGCCTCCACCATGTTCTCTTCTCATCCCTGGGCTACAACACCGCCAGTTGTTGCTTGGAAGTGCTGTTAGCACAGTGAACACTGGCTCCTGTGTTACTGGGGTTCAGTAATGTCAGCTGTTCCCCTGCTGTGTGAACGGCAAAAAGTCCTGCTGCCTCCACCATGTTCTCTTCTCATCTCTGGGCTACAACACCGCCAGTTGTTGCTCGGAAGTGCTGTTAGCACAGTGAACACTTGCTCCTGTGTTACTGGGGTTCAGTAATGTCAGCTGTTCCCCTGCTGTGTGAACGGCAAAAAGTCCTGCTGCCTCCACTATGTTCTCTTCTCATCCCTGGGCTACAACACCGCCAGTTGTTGCTCGGAAGTGCTGTTAGCACAGTGAACACTTGCTCCTGTGTTACTGGGGTTCAGTAATGTCAGCTGTTCCCCTGCTGTGTGAACGGCAAAAAGTCCTGCTGCCTCCACCATGTTCTCTTCTCATCCCTGGGCTACAACACCGCCAGTTGTTGCTCGGAAGTGCTGTTAGCACAGTGAACACTTGCTCCTGTGTTACTGGGGTTCAGTAATGTCAGCTGTTCCCCTGCTGTGTGAACGGCAAAAAGTCCTGCTGCCTCCACCATGTTCTCTTCTCATTCCTGGGCTACAACACCGCCAGTTGTTGCTCGGAAGTGCTGTTAGCACAGTGAACACTTGCTCCTGTGTTACTGGGGTTCAGTAATGTCAGCTGTTCCCCTGCTGTGTGAACGGCAAAAAGTCCTGCTGCCTCCACCATGTTCTCTTCTCATCCCTGGGCTACAACACCGCCAGTTGTTGCTCGGAAGTGCTGTTAGCACAGTGAACACTTGCTCCTGTGTTACTGGGTTCAGTAATGTCAGCTGTTCCCCTGCTGTGTGAACGGCAAAAAGTCCTGCTGCCTCCACCATGTTCTCTTCTCATCCTGGGCTACAACACCGCCAGTTGTTGCTCGGAAGTGCTGTTAGCACAGTGAACACTTGCTCCTGTGTTACTGGGGTTCAGTAATGTCAGCTGTTCCCCTGCTGTGTGAACGGCAAAAAGTCCTGCTGCCTCCACCATGTTCTCTTCTCATCCCTGGGCTACAACACCGCCAGTTGTTGCTCGGAAGTGCTGTTAGCACAGTGAACACTTGCTCCTGTGTTACTGGGGTTCAGTAATGTCAGCTGTTCCCCTGCTGTGTGAACGGCAAAAAGTCCTGCTGCCTCCACCATGTTCTCTTCTCATCCCTGGGCTACAACACCGCCAGTTGTTGCTCGGAAGTGCTGTTAGCACAGTGAACACTTGCTCCTGTGTTACTGGGGTTCAGTAATGTCAGCTGTTCCCCTGCTGTGTGAACGGCAAAAAGTCCTGCTGCCTCCACCATGTTCTCTTCTCATTCCTGGGCTACAACACCGCCAGTTGTTGCTCGGAAGTGCTGTTAGCACAGTGAACACTTGCTCCTGTGTTACTGGGGTTCAGTAATGTCAGCTGTTCCCTGCTGTGTGAACGGCAAAAAGTCCTGCTGCCTCCACCATGTTCTCTTCTCATCCTGGGCTACAACACCGCCAGTTGTTGCTCGGAAGTGCTGTTAGCACAGTGAACACTTGCTCCTGTGTTACTGGGGTTCAGTAATGTCAGCTGTTCCCCTGCTGTGTGAACGGCAAAAAGTCCTGCTGCCTCCACCATGTTCTCTTCTCATCCCTGGGCTACAACACCGCCAGTTGTTGCTCGGAAGTGCTGTTAGCACAGTGAACACTTGCTCCTGTGTTACTGGGGTTCAGTAATGTCAGCTGTTCCCCTGCTGTGTGAACGGCAAAAAGTCCTGCTGCCTCCACCATGTTCTCTTCTCATCCCTGGGCTACAACACCGCCAGTTGTTGCTCGGAAGTGCTGTTAGCACAGTGAACACTTGCTCCTGTGTTACTGGGGTTCAGTAATGTCAGCTGTTCCCCTGCTGTGTGAACGGCAAAAAGTCCTGCTGCCTCCACCATGTTCTCTTCTCATCCCTGGGTACAACACCGCCAGTTGTTGCTCGGAAGTGCTGTTAGCACAGTGAACACTTGCTCCTGTGTTACTGGGGTTCAGTAATGTCAGCTGTTCCCCTGCTGTGTGAACGGCAAAAAGTCCTGCTGCCTCCACCATGTTCTCTTCTCATCCTGGGCTACAACACCGCCAGTTGTTGCTCGGAAGTGCTGTTAGCACAGTGAACACTTGCTCCTGTGTTACTGGGGTTCAGTAATGTCAGCTGTTCCCCTGCTGTGTGAACGGCAAAAAGTCCTGCTGCCTCCACCATGTTCTCTTCTCATTCCTGGGCTACAACACCGCCAGTTGTTGCTCGGAAGTGCTGTTAGCACAGTGAACACTTGCTCCTGTGTTACTGGGGTTCAGTAATGTCAGCTGTTCCCCTGCTGTGTGAACGCAAAAAGTCCTGCTGCCTCCACCATGTTCTCTTCTCATCCTGGGCTACAACACCGCCAGTTGTTGCTCGGAAGTGCTGTTAGCACAGTGAACACTTGCTCCTGTGTTACTGGGGTTCAGTAATGTCAGCTGTTCCCCTGCTTTTGTGAACGGCAAAAAGTCCTGCTGCCTCCACCATGTTCTCTTCTCATCCCTGGGCTACAACACCGCCAGTTGTTGCTCGGAAGTGCTGTTAGCACAGTGAACACTTGCTCCTGTGTTACTGGGGTTCAGTAATGTCAGCTGTTCCCCTGCTGTGTGAACGGCAAAAAGTCCTGCTGCCTCCACCATGTTCTCTTCTCATCCCTGGGCTACAACACCGCCAGTTGTTGCTCGGAAGTGCTGTTAGCACAGTGAACACTTGCTCCTGTGTTACTGGGGTTCAGTAATGTCAGCTGTTCCCCTGCTGTGTGAACGGCAAAAAGTCCTGCTGCCTCCACCATGTTCTCTTCTCATCCCTGGGCTACAACACGCCAGTTGTTGCTCGGAAGTGCTGTTAGCACAGTGAACACTTGCTCCTGTGTTACTGGGGTTCAGTAATGTCAGCTGTTCCCCTGCTGTGTGAACGGCAAAAAGTCCTGCTGCCTCCACCATGTTCTCTTCTCATCCCTGGGTACAACACGCCAGTTGTTTGTGCTCGGAGTGCTGTTAGACAGTAAACACTTGCTCCGTGTTACTGGGTGTTCAGTAATGTCACGTGTTCCCTGACGTTGAACAGCAAAAGGTCCTGCTGCCTCCACATGTTCTCTCTCACAATCACTGGCTACAACACCGCCAGTTGGTTTGCTCGGAAGTTGCATTAGCACATGCACACGTGCTCCTTGTTAACTGGGGTTCAGTAATGTCAGCTGTTCACCCGCTGTGTGAATCGGCAAAAAGTCCTGCTTCGCCTCACCATGTTCTCTTCGTCATCCTGGCTACAACACCTGCAGTTGTTGCCGGGTGCTTAGCACAGTGAACACTTGCTCCTGTGTTACTGGGGTTCAGTAATGTCAGCTGTTCCCCTGCTGTGTGAACGGCAAAAAGTCCTGCTGCCTCCACCATGTTCTCTTCTCATCCCTGGGCTACAACACCGCCAGTTGTTGCTCGGAAGTGCTGTTAGCACAGTGAACACTTGCTCCTGTGTTACTGGGGTTCAGTAATGTCAGCTGTTCCCCTGCTGTGTGAAGGGCAAAAAGTCCTGCTGCCTCCACTATGTTCTCTTCTCATCCCTGGGCTACAACACTGCCAGTTGTTGCTCGGAAGTGCTGTTAGCACAGTGAACACTTGCTCCTGTGTTACTAGGGTTCAGTGATGTCAGCTGTTCCCCTGCTGTGTGAACGGCAAAAAGTCCTGCTGCCTCCACTATGTTCTCTTCTCATCCCTGGTGTAATGTATGTAGTACAGTTCATATAGCGTCTTGTGCTTGGGTGCGATGAAAATACATGAGACACAGGTTTGATATAGAAGGTCTTGTATTACTTCATACAAGTGGCAAAAATAGTCACACAGTTTGCAGATACAGAAGCAGGAAACACAGCAGGCCAGAGTAACTTAAGCTCAGCAATCACTCTCCACAACTGGTTCAGGATCTTCTTCTCTGTTACCATAAGTCCATGCAAACGTGGATCTTTCAAAGAGCAGGGTTCCAGAGTCCACAAGTGTTCCAAAGTTCCTCAGTAGGAATAGCTGGAGTACAAAGTCCAAGGCTTCCAGGAGTCAGGTCACAGGCTCACTGCAGGCTTGATTCTGAAGCACTGATTGCTCAGCTGTGGCTGCTTAAGAAGCAAGAGGGAGAGAATCAGGGCGGGAACATGAAAGCTGGAAACTCCATATTGACTGAGGGCAAGACAGCCGCAGCAAGACAGAAAGCAAAATGGCCGACGGAAAAACTGAGTTTCAAGAACATGCACAAAGAACCTTACATTACTCCCCCCTTAGGGACAACCTCCGGATGGCCTCAGACCAGGCTTGTCTGGGTACCTCTGATGAAACTGGCGGAGCAAACGAGGAGCATTAACGTTATTGACTGGTTCCCATGAGTTGTCCTCCACTGGGTAGCCCTGCCATTTAATCAAATATTGTAACTGATTTCTGTATAATCTGGAATCTAGAATCCTTTCCACCACAAATTCTTCCTGACCATCGACTAGCACTGGGTCAGGGCAAGGAGAAGAACGTCCAGGAAACGTATTGGGTGTTGCAGCCTTTAGTAGGGATACATGAAAGACAGGGTGAATTCTCATAGTTCTGGGCAGTTGAAGACGACAAGCAACGGCACTTATAATTTTACTGATTTTATAGGGTCCAATGTACTTATGTCCCAACTTAGACGATGGAATCCTTAACTTAAGATTTCTGGTTGACAGCCAGACCAGGTCTCCTACCTTGAAAGCTGGTGCAGGTTTACGAAATTTATCTGCTGCTTTCTTGTACCTTTCCTGAGCCAATTCCAGATTCTCCTTTAGAAGATCCATATTCTTCTGTAAAGACGTGATTCTTTCAGCCACTGCTGGCAAAGGCATTTCTATGGGAAATCGTGGAAGAATGTTAGGATGATAACCTAAATTGGAGAAAAAAGGAGACTGCTTAGTGGAGGCGCTATGAGAGTTGTTATAAGAGAACTCAGCCAATGGAAGTAGATCCACCCAATCATCCTGTAGGTGGCAGATAAAGCAGCGGAGATACTGCTCCAGGGTTTGATTGGTTCGTTCTGTCTGTCCATTAGTCTGGGGATGAAAAGCAGAAGAAAGGTTTACTTTAATGTCCAATGCGGCACAGAAATTCTGCCAAAACCTTGAAGTGAATTGCACCCCTCGATCCGAAATAACCTCATCCGGTACTCCATGTAAACGAAACACATTCTTAATCATCAAATCTGATGTCTGTTTTGCAGTGGGTAAGCCGACACAAGGGATAAAATGAGCTGCCTTTGTTAAACGATCAACCACCACTAGAATGGTGTTCTTCCCTTGAGAGGTTGGTAACTCCACAATGAAATCCATAGAAATGGATCCCCACGGGCGGGACGGGGTGGGAAGAGGTTGTAACAGACCAGTTGGTGAGGAGCGAGGTGTTTTGCATCTTGCACAGACTTCACATGAAGTGACATAGTTCAAAACATCTTTCCTACAAGTGCACAAAGAAACGAGAAAGAAATTCCTGTGTCTTTAGAATTCCTCTATGCCCAGCTATCTTGGAATCGTGGATGAGTTGCAGTACTCTCAATCTAACTGTTTCAGGAATATACAGACGTTGTCCCTGAATCCATACACCATTCTTAAAAACAAGACTTACGTCCCTTGGAGGTTGTGCCAACAAAGAATCCGCATGGTATGCTTCCTTGATGTCCTTAAGTAGGTCTTGATTATGAATCACTCCCAGGAATCTAGAGTCAGGAAGAATAGTCTTAGGAGGAGCAAGTGGACGGATCTCTGCTGAATGAATCCTAGAGAGTGCATCAGCCTTTCCATTGCGCGATCCTGGTCTATAAGAAATGACAAAATTAAATTGGTTTAAGAAAAGATTCCAGCGAGCCTGGCGAGGAGTCAGGCATTTAGCCGACCTGATAAATTCAAGGTTACGTGGTCTGTCAGGACGACTATTTGCTGTGCAGCTCCCTGAAGAAGGTGTCTCCATTCTTTGAAGGCGGCAATAATGGCCAACAATTCTCTATTGTCCACATCGTAGTTCCTCTCAGCCGAAGACAACTGCTGGGAAAAGAAGGCACAGGGATGCAAGACATTCTTCTCACCTGTTCTCTGAGAGAGTATAGCTCCAACGGCACAGTCTGAAGCATCCACCTCTATTATGAAGACAAGTTCGGGGTTGGGATGTACTAAGATAGGTGCGGTGGTAAATTTATCTTTTAGACGGGAAAATGCTTCCTGGGCTTGGGGAGTCCAGGAGAACCTAGACTCTTTCCGGGTAAGTTGGGTGATAGGTGACACTACCTCAGAGAAATTCCTAATGAAACGTCTATAGAAGTTGGCAAACCCGATGAAGCGCTGCACCTCCTTCACATTTCTAGGAATTGGCCAATCCTTGATGGCTTGGGTCTTGCTTCCATCCATACTAATTCCTTGTGTAGACAGTACATACCCCAGAAATTGAATTTCGGTCCTATGGAATTCACACTTTTCAAGTTTGATGTAAAGATGGTTTCGTCTTAGACGTTCCAAGACCATTCTCACATGTCCAAGATGTTCCTCTGTGGAGTTAGAAAAAATTAGAATATCATCCAAATAAATCACCACGAATGTATCTAGGAGATCCCTGAAGATGTCATTCACCAAGTGTTGAAAGTGGCTGGGGCGGTACTCAGACCAAAAGGCATAACTAGATACTCAAAGTGTCCATAGCGTGACCTGAATGCAGTCTTCCATTCATCCCCAGGTCTAATACGGACCAAGTTATAGGCCCCACGGAGATCCAGTTTAGAGAAAATTTTGGCATGCCGCACTCTCTCCAATAACTCAGGGATTAAAGGCAAAGGATAACGGTTTCTAATAGTAACCTTATTGAGTTCCCTATAGTCTACGCAGGGTCTCAGAGATCCATCTTTCTTTTTCACAAAGAAGATGGGTGCACCTGCAGGAGATGAAGAGGGGCGTATGAAGCCCTTGGCTAGATTTTCGTCTATCTAATCCTTTAAAGCCTTTAGTTCGGGCCCCGCCAGGGGGTAGATCTTACCAAAAGGTATCTCTGCTCCAGGCAATAATTCAATTGGACAATCATATGGACGGTGAGGGGAAGCTGATCAGCGTTCTTCTTGTCACATAAATCCACATAGTCCTGGTATACAGCTGGTAGTTCAGGAACTGACATGGTTCCTTTAGGAACAGAGCAAGCTGAAACTTCTGGACTCATCTTCTTCTCTGGAAAGTGTAATTCCTTGGTCTCCCAGTTAATGGTAGGATTCTGAGCCTGCAGCCATGGTAGCCCTAGAATAATGGGAAAGTGGGGAGAAGAGATAAGCATAAAGGACAGTTTCTCTTGATGATTTTACCCATAAGGACCTTCAAAGGTTCCGTTTCCTGATCCACTGGTCCAGAGGTCAGCAGGGAGCCATCCACAGTTTCCATCTGTACTGGAGTAGCCTTCTTCACTGAACGTATCCCCTGTTTCAGAGCAAAGGAGACATCCATAAAATTTCCACTTGCCCCTGAGTCGATCATAGCAGAGCTAGACACCCAGACTGAGTCAACCCAGAGTTTGATGGAAAGGAAGCAATGAGAATTGTTTTTCTTACAACTCAGCTGGGACACCGCTGAGGAAACTTGAAAAATTGCAGCGTTTACACAGTCATCGTCCTCAGAAGTAACGGAGTTTAAGTCCGAGAAATCAATATCTGTTGCTGCAGGTCTCTCTGGAGCCTGAGGCTCGGACCTGACAGATCTCCTCTCGCAACACTCACAGTGAATGAGTGCTGCAGTAGTCCTACGAGAACGGCTGGGGCAGTTTATAATGAAGTGCCCTGACTTACCACAATAGAAACATAGATTTTCCTTAAAACGATGTTCTTTGCGTGCATCACTAACCCGTCGTTGTAAAGAGTCCACCTGCATGGGTTCAGGTTCAGGTTCCCGTGTGATCCTACTCAAAGGTTCCTTAGCTGGGGAGGAAGGTAGGAAAAGGTTAGTGTGATTGCTTTCGAACCATCTTTCTTGCCTGCGTTCAGTCAGACGAGCATCAATACGGATGCAGTAGTTAATAAAGTCACCTAACGCAGTGGGAGGGTCGGCACGAGCAAGTTCGTCCTTAATCAGTGGAGACAACCCTTTCGAAAAATAGATTTTTTGGCGGAACTGTCCCAAGTGGTATCAAGGGCCCATCTCCTGAAATCCAAGGCATATTCGGCTACCGAGCGCTTACCTTGGCGCAAAGTTAACATGGCTGCTTCAGCTGTTGCACCTCGATTGGGGTCATCAAACACCTGCCCCATGGCTGAAATGAAAGCATCAAGATGATCCAAACATTCATCCTCAGTCTCAATCAGAGGGTTTGCCCACATCAAAGCTTTGTTGGTAAGCAACATAATTATAGTAAGTACTTAGATCGTTCAGTGGGAAATTGTGAAGCATGTGCAGAAAAAAAAAGATTGCATTGGTTAATAAATCCCCTGAATTTCTCACGTTCACCACCAAAACGAAAAGGGGGCAACTTGGGAATCCCAGAACTCGGGCTACGGCAGGAGCCTGGACTCGCTCCTCTAGAACCTCAATCCTGGCTCGTAAATCCTGGGTAGTTTGTCCAAACACTTGCAAATTGTGATTAGTAAGGTCCTGTAGATTTGCAAAACGGGTCTTTATAGACTGTAAATCTGCAAGGATATTATCAGTCACTCCGCAAAGTTCCTTTATGCGGGCCTCCATCTTCCAGATCTCTTAAGACAGGAGTACTGGAAGGAGAAGAGAAAAGAAAAAAAAAAAAACAATAGTGTTTACCTGTGGTAACACTGCAGAGGAAAAAAAAATTAAGGGAATTGCTCACCTGGAATGGTTGTGAGAAGTCACAACCACTGTCATCACAGAAAGTACAACCGGACATCTGATATCCACAGTTACAGCAGACACAGCCTTCCCAGACCCAGCAGACACTAACGTTTGGCTTCAGAATCTTGTAATGTATGTAGTACAGTTCATATAGCGTCTTGTGCTTGGGTGCGATGAAAATACATGAGACACAGGTTTGATATAGAAGGTCTTGTATTACTTCATACAAGTGGCAAAAATAGTCACACAGTTTGCAGATACAGAAGCAGGAAACACAGCAGGCCAGAGTAACTTAAGCTCAGCAATCACTCTCCACAACTGGTTCAGGATCTTCTTCTCTGTTACCGTAAGTCCATGCAAACGTGGATCTTTCAAAGAGCAGGGTTCCAGAGTCCACAAGTGTTCCAAAGTTCCTCAGTAGGGAATAGCTGGAGTACAAAGTCCAAGGCTTCCAGGAGTCAGGTCACAGGCTCACTGCAGGCTTGATTCTGAAGCACTGATTGCTCAGCTGTGGCTGCTTAAGAAGCAAGAGGGAGAGAATCAGGGCGGGAACATGAAAGCTGGAAAATCCATATTGACTGAGGGCAAGACAGCCGCAGCAAGACAGAAAGCAAAATGGCCGACGGAAAAACTGAGTTTCAAGAGCATGCACAAAGAACCTTACACCTGGGCTACAACACCGCCAGTTGTTGCTCGGAAGTGCTGTTAGCACAGTGAACACTTGCTCCTGTGTTACTGGGGTTCAGTAATGTCAGCTGTTCCCCTGCTGTGTGAACGGCAAAAAGTCCTGCTGCCTCCACCATGTTCTCTTCTCATCCCTGGGCTACAACACCGCCAGTTGTTGCTCGGAAGTGCTGTTAGCACAGTGAACACTTGCTCCTGTGTTACTGGGGTTCAGTAATGTCAGCTGTTCCCCTGCTGTGTGAACGGCAAAAAGTCCTGCTGCCTCCACCATGTTCTCTTCTCATTCCTGGGCTACAACACCGCCAGTTGTTGCTCGGAAGTGCTGTTAGCACAGTCAACACTTGCTCCTGTGTTACTGGGGTTCAGTAATGTCAGCTGTTCCCCTGCTGTGTGAACGGCAAAAAGTCCATGCTGCCTCCACCATGTCTCTCTCATCCTGCTACACCCGCAGTGTTGCTCGATGCGTTACACAGTCACACTGCTCCGTGTTACTGGTTCATAATGTCACTGTTCCCTGCGTACGCAAAATTGCTGCCTCCACCTTGTCTTCTCATCCGGCTTCAACACGCCAGTTGTTCTCGAAGTGTCATTGGCACGGGTACTCACTCCTGCCCAGACTGGTTACAGCACGCCATCTGTTTCCTGTCAGTGTAAACGTCACTTAGCCTCCAATAAGTTGTCCTGTCGTGTTGCGGTCGGGTTAGCCGACTCTATGGTGCTTGGAGTTTAGGTGCTTCCTATGTGTGCTGCAGGATATGCAAATAAAGGCTGTTTCCGTTGTGACAATAGGACAATCACCCACTGTAGTACTGTGGGATTCGGTAACTGCGGCCGGCTCGCGGCCTGTCAACTTAAATTTCCATGAGTACCTTCTGCTACCCGTCCGGGTTCCAGTACCGTCAGCTGGTTCTCCGCAGTGCCTTTGGCCTAGGTGCCTCCATCTCGGTATCCGAGTTCCAGCAACGTCCGCTGGTCCTTGGTAGTGCTTTGGAGCACAGGTACCTCCTGCTTAGTAACCGTGTCCCAGTAACGTCAGCTGGTCCTCGGTTGTGCCATTGGCTCTTTTCCTTCTGCTGCCCCTCCGGGTTCCAGCACAGTCAGCTGGTCCTCGTTACTTGCATTGGCTCTTGTACCTTCTGCTACCCGTCCGGGTTCCAGTACCGTCAGCTGGTTCTCCGAAGTGCCTTTGGCCTAGGTGCCTCCATCTCGGTATCCGAGTTCCAGCAACGTCTGCTGGTCCTTGGTAGTGCTTTGGAGCACAGGTACCTCCTGCTTAGTAACCATGTCCCAGTAACGTCAGCTGGTCCTCGGTTGTGCCATTGGCTCTTTTCCTTCTGCTGCCCCTCCGGGTTCCAGCACAGTCAGCTGGTCCTCGTTACTTGCATTGACTCTTGTACCTTCTGCTACATTTACAAATTGAAGATTTTTTCAATGCTTTTTTGGGTAATCACTCTGGATCTCCAACAATTAAGACGACGACCCTGATGACCACCCCGAAGAAGATGACGACCACAAGGACGACGAGCATCAAGCCAACCAGCCTAAACACCATCACAAAGAAGAAATAAAAGATTACCAAACAGGACTAAGAAGGTTAAGACAAACTACAAGATACAGAACAAGAGACTTAAGAACAATAAGCAGAAGATCAAAAAGCAGAAGAACATGAAGTATAAGACCAAAATGAAGAGCAAAATATATGCTCTAAATTATAAGCAGAAGAAGACTAAGCAGTGTATGGGGGTGAGTCCGTTCCTCCTCGTGGTGCCCCTGGAAAATGCCTGCTGCTGCAGGCTAAACTGAACACGGACAAATACTGTTGTAATTTAAATCTTTTGTGACAGCAAGAACGGAAGGATGAAAAATTCATACTTTGACAGATTACAAGTACAGGATTCTCTGTCACAAATAAGAATATGATGAAGAAGATGAAGTACAATATGAATAAGAATAATAGTTTAATAAGAAGAATATGAGTAATGTTAACAAAAAGATGAATAGCAAGAAGTTTAAGAAGAAGATAAAGAAGGTGAAGATGAAGACTAATTTGATGAAAAAGATGATGCTGCTGAAGATTATGAAGGAGAAAGTGTGTCAAAAGTTAAAAAGGTGAAGAGCATGGAAGTTGTGAAATATACATATTTGCCAAAATAGAAAAAACGTTAACAACATTGTCAATTTCTTCGTCAATCCGAACATCTTTAAAAAAAAAAATATTTATGCTATTCCATTTGATTGGGTTAAACATCTATGCCTTTAATGTCTCCTCAACCTTCCCCAATACATTCTACATTACTCTTTGTTGTTTTCCTTCATGTACAATTAACCAACAAGGCAAGAATGGGTTTTTTTTAATTCCGATATTTTGTTCCCATAGACTTACATTGGATTTCCGGTATCGGTATCGGGTATCGCCGATATTTTTTGGGTATCGGCGATACCATTCCGATTCCGATACTATTGGATATCGGAAAGTATCGCTCAACTCTAGTGATAACCACTACACTACAGAAAACAAACAGCAAAGATTACTGTAGACATGACAAGCAATAAAGAACAAACACGAATGTCAAAAGCATTGTTATCCAAGAGAAAACTGTGTTTCGCTCAGTTTCGAAATGAGGACCTTTCCGGAAAGCGAACAGATAACCACTACACTTAGAAACGAAAGGGAAAAAAATTACCGGGAATGGGAAAAAAATAGAAATCAAACACTGAAAACAAAAAATTGTCTTTCCCAAAAGAAACACTGGTTTTTTGCTCAGTTTGTACCGAGGACCTTTTGCGGGGGAGGCGAAGTGATAACTACTACACTACAGAAATAATAAAGATGGTTCGTGCTCACGCAAGCAATCGAGATCAAAAACTGAAAAACAAAAGTTTTTATATAAAGCAAATCCATGTTTCTGCCCGTTTCGAACTAGTGACCTTTCGCGTGTTTTGGGAAACGGATAACTACTACACTACAGAAACTAGATGAAAGATTTTCTGTGTCACGACAAGCAAACGAGATCAAAAAAGAGGTCAAAATCTTTGATATCAAACAAATCTCATATTTCTCCAATTTCGAATGAGGACATTTCGCGGTAGGGGAAAGTGATAACCACTACACTCAGAAACTCCCCCAGGGGTAAAAAAGTTCAAAAACCTGAAATGAAAGACAAAAAAAAATCCAGCCAAAATAACAGGTCTTCCTTATACCAAGACAGGACAAAGGCTTTTGCAACCAAGGGAAACCCTTTTATTTGTCAGGCTATTGAAAAAAAGACAAAAACAGGGAAACAAAACCCTTTTCCAAAAAGCATTCTCAGCCCTTTTCCCAAAAAACCCCGGGGAAAAAAAAATGCACAGAGATGTAGTTTCGCACCTTTAACCTATCAGGGGTTACTTGAATTAGGAAAAAATTTT
>JARQOD010005938.1:0-45490 GCA_033576555.1 Oophaga sylvatica
TTTGTCCTGAGTACGCTGATACCCCATATGTGGGGGTGGAAAATTGTTTGGGCGCACGGCAGGGCTTGGAAAGGAAGTAGTAACGTTTTGGAATGCAGACATTGATGGGGGTCATGTTCCGTTTGCAGTGCCCCAGATGAGCCTAAACAGTGGAAATCCCCCACAAGTGACCCCATTTTGGAAACTAGACCCCCTAAGGAACTTATCTAGATCTTTGGTGAGCACTTTGAACCCCCAAGTGCTTCACACAAGTTTATAATGCCCGGCATGAAAATAAAAAATCCTATTTTTTTCCCACAAAAATTATCTTTTAGTCACTAATTTTTTATTTTCCCAAGGGTATCAGGAGAAATTGGACCACATAAGTTGTTGTCCAATTTGTCCTGAGTACGCTGATGCCCCATATGTGGGGGGAAACCACTGTTTGGGCGCACGGCAGAGCTCGGAAGGGAAGGAGCACCATTTGACTTTTTCCAACCAAAACTGGCTGGAATTGAGATTGGATGCCATGTTGCATTTGGAGAGCCCCTGATGTGCCTAAACAGTGGAAACCCCCCACAAATGACCCCATTTGGGAAACTAGACCCCCTAAGGAACTTATCTAGATCTTTGGTGAGCAATTTGAACCCTCAAGTGCTTCACACAAGTTTATAACGTAGAGCCGTAAAATTTAAAAATCATATTTTTTCCACAAAAATGATCTTTTCACCCGAATTTTTATTTTTCCAAGGGTAACAAGACTCCAAAAGTTATTGTGCAATTTGTCCTGAGTACACTGATACCCCATATGTGGGGGTATACCACTGTTTGGGTGCATGGCAGAGTTTGGAAGGGAAGGAGCGCCGTCTGACTTTTTCAACGCAGAATTGGCTGGACGCCATGTCGTGTTTGGAGAGCTCCTGATCTGCCTAAACAGTGGAAACCCCCCACAAATGACACCATTTTGGAAACTAGACCCCTCAAGGAACTTATCTAGATGTGTGGTGAGAACTTTGAACCCCCAGGTGTTTCACTAAAGTTTATAACGTACAGCCTTAAAATAAAAAATCCTTTTTTTTTTTTTACAAAAATGATTTTTTTCGCCCCCAATATTTTATTTTCACAAGGGTAACAGAAGAAATTGGAACCCAAAAGTTGTCCAATTTGTCCTGAGTACGCTGATACCCAATATGTAGGAGAAAACTACTGTATGGGTGCACGTCAGGGCTCGGAAGGGAAGTAGTGACGTTTTGGATTGCAGACTTTGATGGAATGGTCTGGGGGCGTCATGTCGCATTTGGAGAGCCCCTGATACGCCTAAACAGTGGAAACCCCCCACAAGTGACCCCATTTTGGAAAATAGACCCCACAAGGAACTTATCTAGATGTGTGGTGAGCACTTTGAACCCCGAAGTGCTTCACAGAAGTTTATAACGCACAGCCGTAAAAATAAAAAATCCTTTTTTTTTTTACAAAAATGATTTTTTCGCCCCCAATATTTTATTTTCACAAGGGTAACAGGAGAAATTGGACCCCAAAAGTTGTTGTCCAATTTGTCCTGAGTACGCTGATACCCAATATGTGGGAGAGAACTACTGTATGGGCGCATGTCAGGGCTCGGAAAGGGAAGTAGTGACGTTTTGGATTGCAGACTTTGATGGAATGGTCTGGGGGCGTCATGTCGCATTTGGAGAGCCCCTGATGCGCCTAAACAGTGGAAACCCCCCACAAGTGACCCCATTTTGGAAAATAGACCCCACAAGGAACTTACCTAGATGTGTGGTGAGCACTTTGAACCCCGAAGTGCTTCACAGAAGTTTATAACGCACAGCCGTAAAAATAAAAAATCCTTTTTTTTTTTACAAAAATGATTTTTTCGCCCCCAATATTTTATTTTCACAAGGGTAACAGGAGAAATTGGACCCCAAAAGTTGTTGTCCAATTTGTCCTGAGTACGCTGATACCCAATATGTGGGAGAAAACTACTGTATGGGCGCATGTCAGGGCTCGGAAAGGGAAGTAGTGACGTTTTGGATTGCAGACTTTGATGGAATGGTCTGGGGGCGTCATGTCGCATTTGGAGAGCCCCTGATGCGCCTAAACAGTGGAAATCCCCAACAAGTGACCCCATTTTGGAAAATAGACCCCACAAGGAACTTATTTAGATGTGTGGTGAGCGCTATGAAGCCCCAAGTGCTTCACAGAAGTTTATAATGTACAGCCGTAAAAACAAAAAAATCTTATTTTTTTTACAAAAATAATATTTTCGCCCCCAGTTTTTTATTTTCCCAAGGGTAACAGAAGAAATAGGACAAATTTCACAATAACTCTTGGGGTCCAGAGTACGCTGATACCCCATATGTGGGGATAAACTACTGTTTGGACGCATGGCAGAGCTCAGAAGTGAAGGAACACCGTTTGACTTTTTCAAAGCAGAATTGGCTGGAATGGAGATCAGACGCCATGTCACATTTGGAGAGCCCCTGATGTGCCTAAACAGCGGAAACCCCCCAATTCTAACTCCAACCCTAACCCCAACACACCCCTAACCCTAGTCCCAACCCTAATCCCAACCCTAACCCTAATCCAAACTCTAACCCTAATCCTAACTTTAGCGCCAACCCTAACCCTAACTTTAGCCGAAACCCTAACCCTAACCCTAATGGGAAAATGGAAATAAATACATTTTTTTTATTTTATTATTTTTCCCTAACTAAGGGGTGATAAAGGGGGGTTTGATTTACTATTTATAGCGGTTTTTATGATTGGCAGCTGTCACGCTAAAAGACGCTTTTTATTGCAAAAAGTAGTTTTTTGCATCGCCACATTTTGAGAGCTATAATTTTTGCATATTTTGGCCCACAATGTCATGTGAGGTCTTAATTTTTGCGGACGAGGTGACGCTTTTATTGGTACCATTTTTGAGCACGTGACATTTTTTAATCGCTTTTTATTTCGATTTTGGGGAGGTTAGAATGAACAAAAATCAGCAATTCATGAATTTCTTTTGGGTGAGGCGTTTTTATTGTTCCGCGTGTGGTAAAATCGATAAAGCAGTTTTATTCTTCGGGTCAGTATGATTATGGCGATACCTCATTTATATAATTTTTTTATGTTTTGGCGCTTTTATAGAATAAAAACAATTTTATATAAAAATAATTATTTTTGCATCGCTTTATTATGCGAGCTATAACTTTTTTATTTTTTTGCTGATGATGCTGTGTGATGGCTGGTTTTTTGCGGGACAAGATGACGTTTTCAGCGGTACCATGTTTATTTATATCCGTCTTTTTGATCGCGTGTTATTCCACTTTTTGTTCAGCGGTATGATGATAAAGCACTGATTTTTTGCTTCGTTTTTATTTTTTATTTTTTAAGGGGTTCACAAAAGGGGTTAACTAGTGGGACAATTTTATAGGGGGGGTCGTTACGGACGCGGCAATACCATATATGTGTACTTTTATTGTTTTATTTTTTTTATTTACAATAAGTAATGAATTTATTGGGGAATATTTTTTTTTTTTTTTTTTGGATTTTTTTTTACACATGTTTATTTTTACTTTTTTTTACTTTTTTACTTTGTCCCAGGGTGGGACATCACTGTATTTCATCAGATCGCTGGTGTGACAGTGTGCACAGCACTCTGTCACACCAGCGATGTGACAGGCAGTGCAGGACGCTTCCTCATGCCTGCTCTCGGCAGGCACTGAGGAAGCCGCCTCCCTCCAGGACCCCAGCGCCATCTTGGGATCCGGGTCCTGGGAGGGAGGAAGCCCTCAGAGCAGCGCGATCACATCGCGCTGCTCTGAGGGTCTCAGGGGGGCGCGCAGGGAGCCCCCACCCTGCGCGATCCTCCCCTGTGCCCCCAGTACACCGCGATCATGTTTGATCGCGGTGTGCAAGGGGTTAATGTGCCGGGAGCGGTCCGTGACCGCTCCTGACACACAGTCACGGGTGTCAGCTGTGATAATCAGCTGACACCCGGCGGCGATTAGCTGCGCTCCCTCCGGGAGCGCAGCTAATCGCCTATGACGTACTATCCCGTCCATGGTCAGAATGGCACGGGTTTTATGGATGGGATAGTACGTCTAATGTCAGAGAGGGGTTAATGACATGTATATATATATGAGGTGTAAAATTGTTTAAAAAAAATGCGTGGGCTCCCGCCCTATTTTTGCAACCAGACAGACAAAGCCAGCGAATGGGGGCAGATAATAATAGCCCAGAGAGGGACCATTATTTTTGGCCCCCCCTGGCTACTAACATCTGCCCCCAGACACCCCAGAAAAGACAAATCTATAATTAGATTCGCCCTTTCTGGCACTTTGCCCGTCTATTCCCATTGCCCTGTAGCGGTGGCGAATGGGTTAATATGGGGTTAAAGCCACATTGCAATTGAAAGGTGACCTTAAGCCAGGTTAATAATTGAGAGCTGTCAATTAGACAACTATCAATTATTAATCCTATTGCATGAAATAAAAATCAAACACACACACTTTAATTAAAAATCATTTTAATGAAATAAAGACACATGTTTTTGACCATCTTTTATTTGACTGCAAAAACCATTTCCTGTAATAAAAATAAAATAAAAAAGCAAAATTATTCTTACCTATCCCATGCACAGTCAGGTCCCACGGTGTAATCCTTCAGAAAGGGTTAATGTTTACTGCAGGGACCGCAGCTAATGCTGCAGCCTCACAGTAAACCCCCAAATGAATAAGTTCCTCTCCTGGCTGACAGGAGAGGAAGTGGAAAGCTTAATTGATTGCTTTCCACTTTCACTTCAGGTCAGCCAGGGACACAATCAGTGACATCAGAGGGAACTGATTAACAAAAATAGGGGTTCCCTTCGAATAAAAAATGGCGTGGGGTCCCCCCTATTTTTGTTAACCAGCCAGATGAAGCAGACCGCTGAGGCCTGGATTTTCAGGCTGTTAAGGAGCCAAGATCCATGGACCTTGCCAGCCTGATAATACCAGGCCACAGCAGTCTGCATATCTTGGCTGATTAACAAAAATAGGGGATCCCCTCGAAAAAAATTGGCGTGGGTTCCCCCCTATTTTTGTTAACCAGCCAGATGAAGCAGACCGCTGAGGCCTGGTTTTTCAGGCTGGTAAGGATCCAATATCCATGGACCTTGCAAGCCTGATAATACCAGGCCACAGCAGTCTGCTTAGCTTGGCTGGTTAACAAAAATAGTGGATCCCCTCGAAAAAAAAACGGCGTAGGGGTCCCCCTATTTTTGTTAACCAGCCAAGTAAAATGCAGACTGCTGCGGCCTGGTATTAAAAGACTGTCAAGGCCCATGGATTTTGGCCCTCAACAGCCTGATAATACCAGGCTACAGCAGCCCCACATTTGGCGCATCAAAAGATGTGCCAATTGTGGCACTTTACCCGGTTCTTCCCACTGCCCTGTAGCGGTGGCAAGTGGGGTAATAAGGGGTTAATGTCACCGTTGATTGCACGGTGACAATAAGCCCGGTTAATAATGGAGAGGCGTCAATAAGACACCGATCCATTATTAATCCCAAAGTTATTAAATGCATAAAAAAAAGACAAAGCAAGAAAAAAGTATTTTAATGAAATAAAAAAGACAACAAAGTTTTCATTTCTTTTATTGTACTCTCATTCCTGCGACGCCATCGATCTCCTGTAAAAAAAGAAAAAAAACAAACCAACAGTATACCACCTGTCCGACGCAGTCCATAGTAACGACTGTCCCACGACGATCCAGCTCTGCTACATCGCAATGACAGGCAGAGCCTGTCATCGCGACGCAGCACAGCTGATTACCTGCTTCCCCGGCGGTGACGTCATCGGACTGACTGCTTTACGGCCGGGATTACCCAGCAGTCACTGCAGTTATCGCGAGAAACTGCATGTGACCGCCGGGGAGAAGAGGATGGCGGCCATGAAGCAGTCCAGGCCGTGACCGCCGGAGATCTTCTGACAGGTAAGTGCCGCTGACTCCTGACAGACCCGACCGACGGACACTGACAGTGACAGACCCGACCGACGGACACAGACAGTGACAGTGACAATCCCGATTCCGGTATCAGATATGACGAAAATATCGGTACTCGGAATCGAAAGCCCGATACAGCTAATATCGGCCGATACCCGATATTTGCAGTATCGTATCGCTCAACACTAGTCGTTATTCATCTGAATTTTCCTCAGCGCAATCTGCTGATTGACAATTCTGACTCACTGCAAGTGAAAGGACATTACTAATACAGCCAATTCAACTTATAGAGAACAGACAATTTAGTTAAACAAGTGTGTTGTCTTTTGAGTTTCATACTGTGAATAATTTTAACATTATTTTCTTTCTGTGATACCTCATCTAAGGCATTTCTTGTTGTTACTGCACATGAATGACTTTATAAGAATTCCTGTTTATTAGCATATACCTACTATTTTGGCTATCTGGTGCAGTTTGTTGCTGGGGTTTTTAATATATTATTCTCTTGGAGTATCAAGAATTGTTATTGCAGAGTTATAGGAAATTTAAAGCTTATATTTAACCCCTAAAGTACACAATTTAATAGATCAGTTCTGGACTAATACAGTAATTCTTATTAGCTGATCTATTATAACAGTCTATTTCTCTTACATTTATAAGAGTTACAAATACCTGTAAAATGTCTAGCAATAAAAGCTCATCCTCATCAAAAACACAAAACAATAACAGAAGCAATCGACTTAAGGTACTGCCACACTAAGCGATCACACTAGCGATCACGACAACGACGTAAGCTAACGAGATCATTGGTGTGATCGCTTTAAGGTCGCTAGTAGCTTCCAAACAGGAAGATCTCATCAACGACGCATCAGCGATCTGTATAACGACTTTGGCGGTCGTTAGGACGTGCCACACAGGATGTATTGTAAAAGATCACGACCTCGATAGGCGTGATTGAGCGCAACCTTTTCCACGCCCCTCTGCACAGATTGGTGGTCACTATATATGTCATGACTGTTTGTCACAGCTCTCTCGCTTTGTGATTGGATGACCGTGTCATAAAAGACGACGTATCAGCACTCCTTTCCATTGCTCTCGACCAGAAGCGGTTCATTCAAATCTGCATCATTGTTCCAGTGCGTCCTGCTAGCCTTCTTTGCAGCTACTGCGATCCAGTCTATGCCACTATTGCGTTTGCTGCGATCCAGTCTGTGCCGTTATTGATTTTTCTGCGATCCAGTCTGTGCCTCTCGTGCATTTTCTGCAATCCAGTCTGTGCCGATATTTATATAATTTTTTCTACGATCCAGTTTGTGGCGCTATTGCGTTTCCGGCGGATTTTTTTTTTATTCAGGATCACAAAGTCTTATAAGGTAGGTATTTTTTTTGACACATTTAATTTTAAATTTTTTAAATTTAATTTTACAGATCCATTTTAAGATCCCAGCTGTTGTTAAAGGGAATCTGTCACCCTAAATTGGCGGGATATTTAAACGATGGCAGTCAGGTCAGATGGGCGGTGTTTTGGGTACTTGCCTTAACATGTTGTTCGCCGCTGTCTCCATTATTTCTGGGAATTGTAGTCGTTGCCCTCCATATAACGCGCCTGCGCATTGCAATCTGCGGGCAAAGCATACTGCGCGTGCGCAATTCAAGATTGCAATGCGCAGGTGCGTTATATGGAGGGCAACGACTACAATTCCCAGAAATAATGGAGACAGCGGCGAACAACATGTTAAGGCAAGTACCCAAAACACCGCCCATCTGACCTGACTGCCATCATTTAAATATCTCGCCAATTTAGGGTGACAGATTCCCTTTAACCGTTGTCATCCATCAAATTTTTTTTTTTGCCATTGTTTTTGTTTGCCATTGTTTCGTTCTGGCGCGCCCAGCACCATTTTCATTTTATGATCCCTGCTGTTTTTACCGTAGTTGTCCATCTATGATTTTTAGTTTGGTCTGCCATTGTTTTCTCCTGCTGCGCCCACCACCACCATTTTATGATCCCTGCTGTTTTTACCGTAGTGGTCCATCTATGACTTTTATTTAGGTCTGCCATTGTTTTCTCCAGCTGCGCCCACAACCACCATTTTATGATCCCTGCTGTGTTCTATGTTGTAGGCTATGTAAGCATTTTATTTAACCATTCTGCCATTCTCACATAATCCTTTTTTTATTACAGATGGCCGATAAGCATGAATTTCTGTGGGAATTCATCGAGATGTACCGCTCGATGCCTTGCCTGTGGAAAATAAAGTCGGCGGATTACTGCAACAGGCTTAAAAAGAAGGAGGCGTACCAAAAACTGGTGGAGCTGTGCAAGAACCGTTATCCCGATGAACCAGCGGATGAGTCATCGGTCAAAAAACGGATTCAGGCCCTCCGCACTGTTTACAAAAAAAAAATTAAATTAAATAAAGTCCAAAATTCTACCAAGTCTGGAGCCGGGGCCGAAGATATTTATGTCCCCAAATTGTGGTACTTTGAACTGTTTTCTTTTACAAGGGACCAAGAAGTACCCAGACAAGCGACTTCCATGTTGGAACCAGACCCCGTGATCCAGCCGGACTCCCCTGTCGTACATGTAAGTACCTTTGTATTAAAACACATTTTAATGTGAAATGTAGATAAAATGGCTGAATTAATCCCTTCATGTACTGATAATTTAGCTATCTCAACGGTTGAGGCCTATCCATTTACAAGTGTCGTTTTCACATTTTTGCTGTATTTGGGTGTTATAGTGTGAAGATAAATTTCTTTTTCTTTGTGATTTAACATTTGTCTTTTGTTCATGCAGGACACAGAAGAGGCTGTCTCCACACCTCAGACTGAAGACAGCATGGCGTTGGTCCAAGACGACGAAGTAGTTGAGCCACCATCCTCATCTGTGAAGAGCCGGCTTACATTTTCTGGCAGAAAAAGGAAGGCTCCCACCTCGGCTACTCCAGAATTGGTTGAAATAGCCGAAAAAGTGCTGATGGCGGAAAAAGAACAACCAAAAATAACTGGCTTTGCATACTACGCTAATGAGAAGCTCCCAACACTGGATCCTATACAGCGGGTTCATGCAGAGAGACTCATGTTTGAGGTCCTAACTCAAGTGTCATTAGGAAACCTTGATAATAGTTATGTTGTCACGGCCAGACCGCAGTACCCAGAATACTCATGGCCGCACAATCCTGTGCCGAACCCAATTGGGAATCCACCAAACCCAAACGTTGTTGCTCCACCTTATTTTTATACACCGCCGAGGCAACGTGGTAATGGCAACGATCCATCTTACCAGCAGTTGTAGTTTTTAAAATTTTTTAAAAAGTTTTTTGTTGTCTAAATTTTTTTTACATTGTTACCTTTTTTAATAAAAATCTTTTTATCTAATGAATTGTGTTCTTTTTTTCTTATGTGATGTCAACAATTTTGTTGTCAACTATTAAAATGTTGTATTTTTATTCCATCTACTTGTTTCTACTTGTCACACATGGGGTCATGGGAGTACCAGCAGTCATAGGAGTTCCAGCATTGGTAAAAAAATGAAATGAAAAAAAATTCAAAAATTAACAACATTTCTTTTAAAGGCCCTGGTCACACTAGCGCTAAAACCTTATAATAAAAAATAATACACCACAGCTGCGTATATAAACTTAAAATATATCATATATATTTTTTTGTCATATATATTTTTTTTTCATATAGATTTTTTTCATATATATTTCTTTTTGGTACAAAAATAAACAAAAAGAGAAAAAAATAAAATAAAATAATACAAATAAAAATAATAAAACAAAAAATTAAGACTGCACCCCCGTTTGGAGGCCAGCCACCAAAAAAAAAATAAAAAACAAAAAAAAACAATAATACAATTAGTAATAAAAAAAAAAAATTACTGAGGGCCCCGGAGTCCAGCCACTACCCTCTCCAGCATCACCCCGTGGTCATGCAGTGCTGCCATGGAGGTGTGCATTGCTGCCACCGCGGTGTTCATTGTCGCCATCAGTCGACGGTGTGACAGCAACAGGTCCTGGGCAGTGGGGATTTCTGTGGAGGTAATGGTAACAGTTAATAGTGAATTCTGTTGCAACATCAACATGTACATGTTATGTTTGTTAACACTTACGGTTTTCGTCAGAGGACCCGCTGACTGCCCACCCAGAACCTTTTGCTCCGCCGGCTAGGGAAACACAGAAAAAAAAAAAATATCACAACAGCCATTACACATAAGACCTAACAAAGTTCTCAAACTTGTCTGAAGCTTATATTATGTGCGTAAATTACCTGAAGGCGAGCCTGCATCCATGTCACGGGGTGACACTGGAGAGAAGCCTTGCACGCCATATCCAGGTGAAGGGCTGGATGATCTGAAATCTGGAGGTGGGAATGCTACTGGGGAAGGGGTATATAGGTAAGGAGATGCTGGGGAAGGTGATGGAGGTGGAGGGGTAGCTGGGGACGGTGGAGCAGCTGGAGCTGGTGAAGGTGGTGCTGTAAATAAAATATACAATTCAGTCAAATAATCCTTCTACTAACCCCGTCACTGCCAGTACTTCCATCAATGCCTGCAACCCCATCACTACTGGTACTCCCATCACTACTGGTTCCCCTCTTTACTGCCAGTACTTCCATCAATGCCTGTAACCCCCTCACTACTGGTACTCCCATCACTGCCGGTACTCCCATGACTGCCGGTACTTCCATTAAATGCCTGTAACCCCCTCACTACTGGTACTCCCATCACTGCTGGCACTCCGTTACTGCCAGTACTTCCATCAATGCCTGTAACCCCCTCACTACTGGTACTCCCATCACTGCTGGTACTCCCGTTACTGCCAGTACTTCCATCAATGCCTGTAACCCCCTCACTACTGGTACTCCCAACACTGCCGGTACTCCCATGACTGCCGGTACTCCCATGACTGCCGGTACTCCCGTCACTGCGGGTGCATTGATATAGGTAGATAACCCACAAAACATAACCTCTCCAGATACCCTCATCAATACTCACTCAGAGGCCTGCATAACTGGGCCCGGATGCTGGCGACCCTCTCGCTGGAGTGGTATCGAAGGTCCGCCAGCTTTTTGCGGATCTGTTTTGTGGTCCGCTCCACACCAAAACGTCTGGCCAGGCCCCGCCGGATTTTCCGCAGGACTACCTTTTTGTGGCGCATAGGATGCGCCACAGGTAGCCTGCAGTCATAATTCCATTGGTCCGTTTTTTTATCAAAAAACGGACCTCCCCATCACTCCACGCAGCGCAACACTGTCTCGCCGCCATTATAACAAGCAACAACGCATGAAGGACGCCAGCGCCATGACGTCACAGCGTACGTACGTGCGGCCGCACTTGCGACGCAAGACGCTATTGCGATCGCAAAGTGACCGCAGCAGCCATGCGCCCCAGCCACGCACAGATATGAGACGCTGTTGCGATCGCAAGATGATGGTTCCAAGCTAGGCGCCCCAGCCTATCAAGGCATGTGCAAGGACGATGCGATTATCTGGCCTAATTGGCAGCATCAGATCTAGTGGGCTACTGACCGCTTACTTTTTTACCATGTTTACAAAAGTTTTCATTCATTGTAATTACTTCATTAATAGTCATTTTATGAACCGTCACTTTGCGATCGCAATGGTGTCTCATGTCTGTGCGTGGAAGGAGCACCATGCTGATAACCGTCACTTTGTGATCGCAATGGTGTCTCATGTCTGTGCGTAGCTGGGGCACCATGTGAGAATCGTCACCTTGCGATCACAGTGGCGTCTCATATCTGTGCATAGCTGGGGCACCATGTGAGAATCGTCACCTTGAGATCGCAGTGGCGTCTCATGTCTGTGCATAGCTGGGGCACCATGTGAGAATCGTTACCTTGCGATCGCAGTGGCGTCTCATGTCTGTGCATAGATGGGGCACCATGTGAGAATGTCACTTGCGATCGCAGTGGTGTCTATGTCTGTGCGTAGCTGGGCACCTGTGGAATCGTCACCTTGCGATCGCAGTGGCGTCTTGCGTCGGATTCAAGAACGCAAGTGTGACACAAAGGATTTCTTGGTCAATGTAGACCTTTACCTCCCAATTTTTTTTTTTATTTTTATCACAATTTTTTATCTCTCATATATGACGAAAAATATATATTATATATTTTAACTTTATAGACGCAGCTGTGGTGTATTATTTGTTATTTTTTTAAATTACCGTATATACTCATGTATAAGCCAACCCGTGTATAAGCCGACCACCCTAATTTTGCCACAAAAAACTGGGAAAACTTATTGACTCGTGTATAAGCCGGGTGTATAAACTGCCCTCCTGCTCCGTGCTGCCCCGCCCTGCTCCTTGCTCCCCCATCCAGCTCTGTGCTCCCCCATTCTCCTCTGTACTCCCCCTCCTGCTCCGTCCTCTGCTGTGCTCCCCCATTCCTTCTCCGTCCTCCTGTGCCCCCCATCCTGCTCCGTGCTCCTCTGTGCCCTCCATCCTCTTCCCCCGTCCTGCTCTGTGCTCATTGTCCTCCTCCATGCTTCCCCCATCCTCCGTTCTCCCCCCATCCTCCTCTGTTGTGAATGGACTTGAGGTGAGTTCTGAGCGGGGGCTCCCTCTGGTGGTTACAAGCGGTACTGGACTGTCCAGTGAAGATTGTGAGGATTGGGAATCAGGTGTTACTGACTGGTCTTATTTAAGGGAGTCGCCTTCCCATCAGGGTTGCCGGTGATCAATTGTTCTGGTCTCAATCCTTGATTCCTGTTTCCTTTGTAGCCTGCTGTGTCATGTCTGCATCTCCTGCTAACAGATAAGACATTTTCTTCTTTTTGTTTTTGTGCTTGATTTTTGCATTTTGTCCTGCACTTCTGTGGGGGCCTTCTGGGTCCCCTCCGGGGGCTTTTGCCCTCTCAGTTTAGTTCAGCCACTGATGTTTTGTACATTTGCTTTTTCCAGTTTTTTCAGTGGCTGCTGTTTTGATTTTGTTACACCAGAGAACTAATTTAGGTGGTAGAGGTCGTGTGATCTCAGGTGTTTTTGAAATTAGTAGAGTTGGTGCTTTTCAGGGTTTTTTGGGATTGCAGTAAGTGGCCTTCCTATCCTTTTCTATTTATATAGTTTGGGCCCCAACGTTTGCTCATACTATTTTCTGTCTGTGTCAGTATTTCTTCTTGTCTAACCGCCATTACATGTTTGGGGGCTTTCTATGTTCTTTGGGGATCTGCTCCGGGGCAGATAGCTTTCCTCTTTCTATCTTTAGGTATAGTTAGTTTCTCAGGTTGTGACGAGGCGTCTAGGACCAACGTAGGAACGCTCCACGGCTGCCTCTAGTTGTGGTGGTTAGTCAGGGTACTGCAATCTCATAGATTCCAACTGCTCTGGTGTATTGCCTTTTTTACCTGCACTCCTCAGCTACCAAATCATAACAGTATCACCGGCCAAAACTGAAAATTATATGGTACTCACAGAAGGGAAAAATATTGTGAAAGAAAAAAAAAAAGGTTGTCAGAGTTGTCAGAGATATTTTTCTGTTTGTTGCATTTTTTTTTCCCTCTGTATCTCTGGGTGCTGGGGAGGATTTTTTTTTTTTCTCTCAATGGAGTTTGCACAGTTGTCTGGCCGTGTGGATCAGCTTGCCACTGAGGTTCGGAGTATTGCTACCTATCTTGCTAGGTTGCCTGATGTGGAACCTAGGATTCCCATGCCAGATTTGTTTTTGGGGGATCGAGCCAAGTTTCTGAATTTCAAAAATAATTGTAAATTGTTTTTTGCCTTAAAATCTAAGTCCTCAGGGAACGCAGCGCAGCAGGTTCAAATTGTCACTCTCTCCTGCGCGACGATCCTCAGGATTGGGCTTTTTCCCTGACACCTGGGGATCCTGTTTTGAGTGATGTTGATGCATTTTTTCAGGCCTTGGGGTTATTGTACGATGAGCCTAATGTCACTGATCAAGCTGAAAAAGCCTTGTTGGCATTAAATCAGGGGCTTGATGACGCTGAGTTATACTGTCAGAGATTCCGCAGGTGGACAGTCCTGACCAAATGGAATGACGACGCTTTGGCAGCCCTTTTTCGGAAGAGTCTGTCAGATAATGTAAAGGATGTTATGGTGGGATTCCTTGTCCCCTCTGGTCTCAATGATTCTATGTCATTAGCGATTCAAATTGACAGACGTTTGCGTGAGCGGAGAAGTATGCGTGGAATAGTGTTGCCTTGTGAACCTGCTTCTGAACCCATGCAGTGTGATAGAGTGGTTTCTGGGGCACAGCGTCATGAGTTCCGAAAGCGCAATGGGTTATGTTTCTACTGTGGTGATGCCTCTCATGCTATTTCAGTCTGCCCTAAGCGGGGAAGTTGTTTTGCACGCTCAGTTGTCTTGGGTAGTGTTCAGACTAAGTTTTTATTAACTGTTACTCTGATATGCTCTCTGTCCTCATTTTCTGCTCAGGCTTTCGTTGATTCGGGAGCAGCTATTAACCTGATGGATTTTGATTTTGCTAAACGTTGCGGGTTTCCCTTGATACCCCTACAGAAGTCTATTCCCCTACTGGGGATCGATTCTACCCCTTTGGCTGAGAATAAACCTCAGTTCTCTACTCAGGTGATAATGAGGGTTGAACCTGATCATCAGGAGAGCTGCAAATTTTTGGTTCTGTATAATCTGCATGACATTATCGTGCTGGGTTTCCCTTGGTTACAGTCTCATAATCCTGTTTTGGATTGGAAATCTGTGTCTGTAACCAGTTGGGGCTGCCAATGTGTTAATACCAACACTCCTGTTTTTTCTGCCTCCCCCCAGGCTCAGGATGTTCCTGACTTTTTGATTCATTTTTCTGATGTGTTTAGCGAAAGTAAATCTGCATCCTTGCCTCCCCATAGGAGCTATGACTGCGCTATTGAATTAGTGCCTGGTAGTAAATTCCCTAAAGGTCGCCTTTTTAACTTGTCTGTACCTGAACATGACGCTATGCGGTCTTATATCAAGGAGTCATTGGAGAAGGGTCATATCAGACCATCCTCTTCACCCTTAGGTGCCGGTTTTTTCTTTGTGGCCAAAAAGGATGGTTCATTAAGGCCGTGTATTGATTACACTATGTAACAAATTTTTATTTATTTTTGTTCCTGGGTAGGGTTGAGCATTCCGATACTGCAAATATCGGGTATCGGCCGATATTGGCTGTATCGGAATTTTGATTCCGAGTTCCGATATTTTCGTCATATCGGATACCGGAATCGGGATTGTCACTGTCACTGTCAGTGTCCGTCGGTCGGGTCTGTCAGGAGTCAGCGGCACTTACCTGGCAGAAGATCTCCGGCGGTCACGTCCTGGACTGCTTCATGGCCGCAATCTTCTTTCCCCGGCGGTCACATGCAGTTTCTCGCGATAACTGCAGTGACTGCTGGGTAATCCCGGCCGTAAAGCAGTCAGTCCGATGACGTCACCGCCGGGGAAGCAGGTAATCAGCTGTGCTGCGTCGCGATGACAGGCTCTGCCTGTCATTGCGATGTAGCAGAGTTGGATCGTCGTGGGACTGTCGTTATGGACTGCGTCGGACAGGTGGTATACTGTTGGTTTGTTTTTTTTCTTTTTTTTACAGGAGATCGATGGCGTCGCAGGAATGAGAGAGTAATAAAATTAATGAAAACTGTGTTGTCTCTTTTATTTCATTAAAATACTTTTTTCTTGCTTTGTCTTTTTTTTATACATTTAATAACTTTGGGATTAATAATGGATCGGTGTCTTATTGACACCTCTCCATTATTAACCGGGCTTATTGTCACCGTGCAATCAACGGTGACATTAACCCCTTATTACCCCGCTTGCCACCGCTACAGGGCAAGTGGGAAGAGCCGGGTAAAGTGCCACAATTGGCACATCTTTTGATGCGCCAAATGTGGGGCTGCTGTAGCCTGGTATTATCAGGCTGTTGAGGGCCAAAATCCATGGGCCTTGACAGTCTTTTAATACCAGGCCGCAGCAGTCTGCATTTTACTTGGCTGGTTAACAAAAATAGGGGGGATCCCCACGCCGTTTTTTTTTCGAGGGGATCCCCTATTTTTGTTAACCAGCCAAGCTAAGCAGACTGCTGTGGCCTGGTATTATCAGGCTGGCAAGGTCCATGGATATTGGATCCTTACCAGCCTGAAAAACCAGGCCTCAGCGGTCTGCTTCATCTGGCTGGTTAACAAAAATAGGGGGGACCCCACGCCATTTTTTTTCGAGGGGATCCCCTATTTTTGTTAATCAGCCAAGATATGCAGACTGCTGTGGCCTGGTATTATCAGGCTGGCAAGGTCCATGGATCTTGGCTCCTTAACAGCCTGAAAATCCAGGCCTCAGCGGTCTGCTTCATCTGGCTGGTTAACAAAAATAGGGGGACCCCACGCCAATTTTTTTCGAGGGGATCCCCTATTTTTGTTAATCAGCCAAGATATGCAGACTGCTGTGGCCTGGTATTATCAGGCTGGCAAGGTCCATGGATCTTGGCTCCTTAACAGCCTGAAAATCCAGGCCTCAGCAGTCTGCTTCATCTGGCTGGTTAACAAAAATAGGGGGGACCCCACGCCATTTTTTTTTCAAAGGGAACCCCTATTTTTGTTAATCAGTTCCCTCTGACGTCACTGATTGTGTCCCTGGCTGACCTGAAGTGAAAGTGGAAAGCAATCAATTAAGCTTTCCACTTAAGGGCCCGTCTCACATAGCGATATCGCTACCGAGATCGCTGCTGAGTCACTAGTTTTGTGACGCAGCAGCGAGCTCACCAGCGATATCGCTGTGTGTGACATTCAGCGACGATCAGCCCCCCTGCCGGGTATCGCTGATCGTCGCTGAAATGTCAGGACCTTTTTTTGATCGCTGGTTTCCCGCTGACAGGCACACATCGCTGCGTGTGACAGGCGGGAGACCAGCGATCCGCTGGTAACCAAGGTACACAGCGGGTTTCCAGGCGCGGGGCTGTGCCTAGAAACCCGCTGTGTACCTTGGATACCAGCGCCCTGATGCAGGGAGCTGGTATCCAAGGTACACAGCGGGTTTCCAAGCGCTGCGCGGTGCCTGGAAACCCGCTGTGTACCTTGGTTACCAGCGGATCGCTGGTCTCCCGCCTGTCACACGCAGCGATGCGTGCCTGTCAGAGGGAAACCAGCGATCAAAAAAAGGTCCTGACATTTCTGCGACGATCAGCGATACCCGGCAGGGGGGCTGATCGTCGCTGAATGTCACACACAGCGATATCGCTGGTGAGCTCGCTGCTGCGTCACAAAACTAGTGACTCAGCAGCGATCTCGGTAGCGATATCGCTATGTGAGACGGGCCCTTAAGCGATGTTACCCGCAGTGTCGCTGTCCCAGATCGCTGCCTGAGCTGCCTGTTTGGCAGCTCAGCAGCGATCATGTAGCGATACACCAGCGATCCTGACAAGTGCATATCGTTGTCGGGATCGCTGGTGTATCGTTATGTGACACCCAGCCTTTACTCTCCTGTCAGGCAGGAGAGGAACTCATTCATTTGGGGTTTACTGTGAGGCTGCAGCATTAGCTGCGGTCCCTGCAGTAAACATTAACCCTTTCTGAAGGATTACACCGTGGGACCTGACTGTGCATGGGATAGGTAAGAATAATTTTGCTTTTTTATTTTATTTTTATTACAGGAAATGGTTTTTGCAGTAAAATAAAAGATGGTCAAAAACATGTGTCTTTATTTCATTAAAATGATTTTTAATTAAAGTGTGTGTGTTTTATTTTTATTTCATGCAATAGGATTAATAATTGATAGTTGTCTAATTGACAGCTCTCAATTATTAACCTGGCTTAAGGTCACCTTTCAATAGCAAGGTGGCTTTAACCCCATATTAACCCATTCGCCACCGCTACAGGGCAATGGGAATAGACGGGCAAAGTGCCAGAAAGAGCGAATCTAATTATAGATTTGTCTTTCCTGGGGTGTCTGGGGGCAGATGTTAGTAGCCGGGGGGGGGGCAAAAATAATGGTCCCTCTCTGGGCTATTATTATCTGCCCCCACTCACTGGCTTTGTCTGTCTGGTTGCGAAAATAGGGCGGGAGCCCACGCATTTTTTTTCAGCAATTTTACACCTCATATATATATATACATGTCATTGAATTTGTGACACATATATATATATATATTTATATTTGTAGTTCATACACTTCTACATAGTATAATAGCCGCTAATTCAATTGCCGGCTTTTGTGACAATGCAGAACCCGACATGAAATGACACTTGGTGTACATAGGGTTAACCATGTCTTTTCATGTCCTTTGCTATCTAATTTGCACAAACAATTAAATCAGACTATGTGTGCAAAATTTCACACCTGTAGGGGTTAATTAAAGGTGTAAATTCGTAGCAAAAAAGTCCGTTTTTTTTACAACGAATTTACACCTTTAATTAACCCCTACAGGTGTGAAATTTTGCACTCATAGTCTGATTTAATTGTTTGTGCAAATCAGATAGCAAACGACATGAAAAGACATGGTTAACCCTATGTACACCAAGTGTCATTTCATGTCGGGTGCTTCTGTCTTTTCACTGAAGCCGGCTTTACCCGGCAATTGAATCAGAGTCTATTTTACTATGTAGAAGTGTATAAACTATAAATATATGTATATATATATGTCACAATGACATGTATATATATATATATATGTATTCTATGTGTGTATATTTAGTGTTTACAAGGAAAGAATGGGTTTTTTTAGTTGCGATATTTTGTTCCCATAGACTTACATGGGACTTCCCGTATCGGTATCGGGTATCGCCGATATTTTAATGGTATCGGCGATACCATTCCGATTCCGATACTTTAGGATATCGGAAAGTATCGCTCAACTCTATTCCTGGGTCCAAGTGTGTTTTCCTAACCCGTTATGCCTAAAACAAATAGAAAATAGTTGTTGTTCCACAAAAACTTTGCTTTTGTGATCAGGACAATGAAATTTTGAAATTTGTCTGTTTTCGGGAAAATTCTCGATTCTTATTCAATACGGAGTAGTCTTCTAGAATATTGTTTAACTGCTAGAATTGTGCAGAAGTTTCTACAATTTTCCAGAATTATCTGGAAGTGTCTAGAAACTTTTAGAACTTTCTAGAACGTTCTCAGACTGTTCAATAGTAGTCATACAAGTACCTCATTTCACATGCGAATATTGCACATGCGAATATTGCAAGAAAACTCTTGAAGGTAAGGTGAATAATTGCTGCTCGTTTACATGCAGTGCTTTATTTTGTAGAATCTCAATGATTTAGATTGAGTACAGTTTAACCCCTTACTGCCCGCGGACGGAATAGTACTTTTTTTGGAAGTGCATTAGAGCAGCAGGGTGATTTGCTGCTGAAGGAGAAAAAAAAAAAATCTCTCTTTAAATCTTCTGCTTCAGCGAGTGTGAGCGAGCTGAGTGTGATTGGAGCGCAAGTGTGAACGGTGGTAAGTGTGACTTGAGATTCAGTGAAGAAGTATTTGAAAAACTTTTAATCAAATACCTGTGTGAATTGGTGTGAGTGGCTGAATTGTGGATTGCTGAGTGCCTTTCTACCTGTTCTATCTTTTGGGGGCTTTTTTAACCTATTTTTTCTCTCTAAAGGATTAATCTCTTATTTTACTATCTGTGTGTTTAAAGGTTTAAAGGTTAACTATATTGCATTTAAACCTTGGTGTAGCTATATTCACAAGGGGTTAATTAAGGGTGGGGGTTCATAATTAAGGGTTTATAAGGGCCAGCTGGTTGGGACTCAAGTCTTTTGGAAGTGCATTAGAGCAGCAGGGTATTTGCTGCTGAAGGAGAAAAAAAAAAATCTCTCTTAAATCTTCTGCTTCAGCGAGTGTGAGCGAGCTGAGTGTGACCGGAGCGCAAGTGTGAACGGTGGTAAGTGTGACTTGAGATTCAGTGACTTTGGATTCAGGAGTTTCCAAGGGAGGATTTACTGAATTGCTGTTAGTGTATATTTTATTAATACTTTTTATTTATTTTTACTTATCTTTGCTGTCTGGTGAAATCCCCATTAGATATGTGCTCCACTATTGCCAATGCCATCCAGTGTACATCTTGCCACATGTATGCAGTCCTTGAACAGCCGGTCGAGGGTGCATACTGCTGTGTAAGATGTGAGCACGTTGTGCATTTGGAAGCCCAAATCTTGGATCTAAATGTGCAGCTGGCAACACTGAGATCCATAGACAATATGGAAAGGAGTCTTCTGCTCACTGAGCAAACGCTCAATGGGATAGATGAGGGGGGGATGCTAGGGTGGAGCTGCAGGACACTGAAGTAGGAAGTTGGGTGACAGTTAGAAAGCGGGTAGAGGGAAGAGCGCCAGGGAGGCTAGTCCTGATCTGGCACACCCCAATAAGTTTGCAAAGTTGGCAGATGAGGGGTTGTCAGTACAGGGTAGCGCTGCTGCAGCCAGGCATGTCCTCTGAAAGCCGGGGAGTGTCTGCTCCAGTAAGGGGGAATTAGGAGAGCAGGGCAGGCCAGACAGGTGCTGGTAGTGTGGGACTCAATTATTAGGGGAACAGATAGGGCAATCTGTCACAAAGACAGGGATCGTCGAACAGTGTGCTGCCTACCTGGCACTCGAGTCCGACACATCGCTGATCGGGTTGACAGATTACTGGGAGGGGCTGGTGAGGACCCAGCGGTCATGGTGCACATTGGCACAAATGACAAAGTTAGAGGCAGGTGGAAGGTCCTTAAAGATGATTTCAGGGAATTAGGCTGCAAGCTTAAAGCAAGGACCTCCAACGTGGTATTTTCTGAAATACTGCCGGTACCACATGCCACACCAGAGAGGCAACGGGAGATTAGGGAGGTTAATAAGTGGCTCAAGAATTGGTGTAGGAAGGAGGGGTTTGGGTTCCTGGAGAACTGGGCCGACTTCTCAGTTGGCTACAGGTTCTATGCTAGGGACGGGCTGCACCTCAATGGGGAGGGTGCAGCTGTGCTGGGGGAGAAAATGGCTAGAAGGTTGGAGGAGTCTTTAAACTAGGGACTGGGGGGGAGGGTATTCATTTTATAGGAGGGGAAGGCAGTACAGATAGAGACCTGGGCACAAATAATGAAATTGGGAGTGGGGGTGGCATGGGGTGGGGTTAGAACAGTTAATAATTTAAGAAAGAATAGAGGTTCAGAGAGATACATAAAGTGCATGTATACTAATGCTAGAAGCCTCACCAACAAAATGGCGGAATTAGAATTAATTTTGTTGGAACATAATTATGACATGGTGGGGATATCTGAGACTTGGCTGGATGAGAGCCACGACTGGGCGGTTAATTTACAGGGCTATAGTCTGTTTAGAAATGACCGTAAAAATAAGCGAGGTGGGGGTGTGTGTTTATATGTAAAATCATCCTTAAAACCCATCCTGCGTGATATCTGTGAATCTAATGAAGATGTAGAGTCTCTGTGGGTGGAGATTAGGGGAGGGGGGAAAAATAATAAATTATTGATAGGGGTTTGTTATAAGTCTCCTAAAATAATGGAAGCAACAGAGAATATCCTCGTAAAGCAAATAGATGAAGCAGCAACTCAAGGAGAAGTCATTATTATGGGGACTTCAACTACCCTGAAATACATTGGGAACAGAAACCTGTAGTTCCAGCAAAGGTAATAAGTTTTTGGCAACTATGAGAGACAATTACCTTTCACAACTAGTTCAGGACCCAACAAGAGGGGGGGCACTGCTAGACCTAATATTATCCAACAGGCCAGACCGCATATCAAATATAAGGGTTGGGGGTCACTTGGGTAATAGTGATCACAAAATAATAAGCTTTCATGTATCCTTTAATAAGATGTGTAGTCGAGGGGTTACAAGGACACTAAACTTCAGGAAGGCAAATTTCCAACGGATGAGAGATGATCTTGGTGCAATAAACTGGGACGATATCCTGAGACATAAAAATACACAAAGAAAATGGGAGACGTTTATTAGCATCCTGAATAGGACCTGTGCACAGTATATACCCTATGGGAATAAACATGCTAGAATTAGGAGGAAACCACTATGGCTAAATAGAGCTGTAAGGGGCGCAATAAGGGACAAAAATAAAGCGTTTAGGGAGTTAAAGCAAGTAGGTAGTGAAGAGGCATTAAATAAATACAGAAGACTGAATAAATTCTGTAAAAAGCAAATCAAGACAGCAAAGATTGAGGCAGAGAGACTCATTGCCAGAGAAAGTAAAAATAATCCCAAAATATTCTTTAACTACATAAATAGCAAGAAACTAAAAAATGATAGTGTTGGTCCCCTTAAAAATAGTCTGGGTGAAATGGTGGATGAGGATGAGGAAAAAGCCAATATGCTAAATGACTTTTTTTCAACTGTATTTACACAAGAAAATCCCATGACAGATAACATGATCAGAGATAAAAAAATTTCTCCATTAAATGTCACTGCTTAACCCAGCAGGAAGTACGGCGGCGTCTAAAAATCACTAAAGTTGACAAATCCCCGGGTCCGGATGGGATACACCCCCGAGTACTGCAGGAATTAAGTACAGTTATAGATAGACCATTATTTTTAATCTTTAAAGATTCCATAATAACTGGGTCTGTACCACAGGACTGGCGTATAGCAAATGTGGTGCCAATATTCAAAAAGGGGGCAAAAACTGAACCTGGAAATTATAGGCCAGTGAGCTTAACATCTACTGTGGGTAAAATCCTGGAGGGTTTTTTAAGGGATACTATATTGGAGTATCTGAAGCTGAATAACCTCATGACACAGTATCAGCATGGGTTTACGAGGGACCGTTCTTGTCAGACTAATCTGATAAGCTTTTATGAAGGGGTAAGTTCAGGACTGGACCAAGGGAATGCAGTGGACGTGGTGTTCATGGACTTCTCAAAAGCTTTTGATACAGTGCAACACAAAAGGTTGATACATAAAATGAGAACAATGGGGATAGGGAAAATATGTGTAAGTGGGTTAAGAACTGGCTCATGGATAGGAAACAAAGGGTGGTTATTAATGGAGCACGCTCGGACTGGGTCACGGTTAGCAGTGGGGTACCACAGGGGTCAGTATTGGGGCCGCTTCTCTTTAACATATTTATTAATGACCTTGTAGGGGGCATACAGAGTAGTATTTCAATATTTGCAGATGACACTAAACTCTGCAGGGTAATAAATACAGAGGAGGATAATTTTATATTACAGGAGGATTTATGTAAACTAGAAGCTTGGGCTGATAAATGGCAAATGAGCTTTAATGGGGATAAATGTAAGGTCATGCACTTGGGTAGAACAAATAAGATGTATAATTATGTGCTTAATTGTAAAACACTGGGCAAAACTGTCACTGAAAAAGACTTGGGTGATGGGTGGACGACAAACTCACATTTAGTGGCCAATGTCAGGCAGCTGCTGCCAAGGCAAATAAAATAATGGGATGCATTAGACGAGGCATAGATGCTCATGAGGAGAACATAATTTTACCTCTATACAAGTCACTGGTGCGACCACACTTAGAATACTGTGTGCAGTTCTGGTCTCCGGTGTATAAGAAAGACATAGCTGAACTGGAGCGGGTGCAGAGAAGAGCGACCAAGGTTATTAGAGAACTGGGGGGTCTGCAATACCAAGACAGGTTATTACACTTGGGGTTATTTAGTTTGGAAAAACGAAGGCTTAGGGGTGATCTTATTACAATGTACAAATATATGAGGGGACAGTACAAAGACCTTTCTAATGATCTTTTTACTCTTAGACCTGTGACGGGGACGAGGGGGCATCCTCTACGTCTGGAGGAAAGAAGGTTTAGCCATAATCACAGATGCAGATTCTTTACTGTAAGAGCAGTGAGACTATGGAACTCTCTGCCGTCTAATGTTGTAATGAGTGATTCCTTACTAAAATTTAAGAGGGGACTGGATGCCTTTCTTTAAAAGTATAATATTACAGGCTATATTCACTAGTTTCCTAGATACAGCGTTGATCCAGGGAGCTAGTCTGATTGCCGTATGTGGAGTCGGGAAGGAATTTTTTTCCCCAATGTGAAGCTTACTGTTTGCCACTTGGGTTTTTTTTTGCCTTCCTCTGGATCAACATGTTAGGGCAGGTTAGGATAGGATATGGGTTGAACTAGATGGACTTAAAGTCTTCCTTCAACCTTAATAACTATGTTACTATGTAGTATCCCCCCGATTTGATGAGGGCTCCGGCAGTGAGCCCGCATCAAAGCCGGGACATGTCAGCTGTTTTGAACAGCTGACATATGCCCGCAATAGGCACGAGTGGAATCGCGAATATGCACACCGCTGACCCCCGTCATGTGATCGGGGTCATCGGTGCATCGGCATAACAATCAGAGGTCTCCTTGAGACCTCTAAGGCTGTTATGCCGGATTGCTATGAGCACAACCCTGTGGTCTGCGCTCATAGCAATGCAGTAATTCTGCTACATAAAGGTGATCTGAGCATCACCTCTATGTAGCAGGAGCGATCGAGCTATGGCATCTTCTAGACTCCCATGGGGACGATTGAAGCATACTAAAAGTAAAAACAAATGTTTTAAAAAAAAAAAAGTTCAAATCACCCCATTTTCGCCCCATTCAAAATAAAACAATAAAAAAAAAATCAAACATACACATATTTGATATCACCGTGTTCAGAATCGGCTGATCTATCAATAAAAAAAAGGATTAACCTGATCGCTAAACGGCGTAGTGACAAAAAAAGTCAAAACGCCAGAATTACCTTTTTTTGGTCGCTGCGACATTGCATTAAAATGCAATAACGGGCGATCAAAAGAACGTATCTGCATAAAAGTGGTGTAATTAAAAACGTCAGCTCGGTAACGCAAAAAATAAGCCCTCACTCAACCGGAGATCACGCAATTTTTTTTTAGCAAACTTAGATAAAGGAGAACCTAGACATGTTTGGTGTCTATGAACTTATAATGACCTGGAGAAACATAATGGCAGGTCAGTTTTAGCATTTAGTGAACTTAGCAAAAAAGCCAAACAAAAAACAAGTGTAGGATTGCACTTTTTTTGAAATTTCACTGCACCTGAAATTTTTTCCTGTTTTCGAGTACAAGACATGCTAAAACCAATTGAGTCTTTCAAAATTACAACTCGTCCCACAAAAAGTAAGCCCTCACATGGCCATATTGATGGAAAAACCTCTGAAGGTGCTGATGCCACCACTGCATATCAAGTTAGGCCTCATCAAGCAATTTGTCACGGCTCCTGACAAGGAGTCAGCTGCTTTCAAGTACCTCCAAGATCTCTTTCCAAAGCTGTTCGAGGCAAAGGTCAAGGCTGGTATCTTCTTCGGACCACAGATCAAGAAGATCATAGAATGTGACGAGTTAGCCAGGCTGCTGAATAGGACAGAGAAAACAGCTTGGAATAGTTCCGTTGCAGTGGTTCATGGCTCCCTGGGTAATCACTAGGCTAAAAACTATGTGCAGTTGGTTCAGACTCTCATAAAGAATTACGCTATAATGGGATGCAGAATGTCTCTCAAAGTCCATATCCTTGACGCTCATCTTGACAAGTTCAAGGAGAACATGGGCTCTTACTCAGAGGAGCAAGGCGAGCGCTTTCATCAAGATATATTGGACTTTGAACATCATTACCAAGGACAGTATAACGAAAACATGATGGGGGACTACATTTGGGGCTTCTTCGATTAAGCGATTTGCTGTACACTCACAAATCTAGAAAAACTACTCATTTCTGAACCTTTTTGAGTGAGTTTTGATTGTCTTTATCTATTTACCATGCAAGTGTTGTTTTTTATTAGACCGCATGAACGAAAATATAATAATTTCCTTTTTTTTACACAATAAATACAAAATTTTCTGGCCTGTGGTCATAAAATCAAAGTTTGTGCTGAATGTAGTAGTTTTTCCATAGTCTTTAAACATAAGCAGTTGAAATATTACACTTGGAAGCCAGGAACAAAAATTGTGTTACATAGTGTTATCGTCTTTTGAACAATATTACTGTGAAATATCAACATCCGTTACCGTTGATTTCTGACCTGTTTTCCAGGGTGAAAAACGCTACTTGGTTTACCAAGCTTGACCTCAGGGGGGCATATAACCTTATTCGCATTAAGCACGGGGATGAATGGAAGACGGCATTTAACACCCCTGAGGGGCATTTTGAGTACCTTGTGATGCCCTTTGGGCTCACTAATGCTCCTTCTGTCTTCCAGTCCTTCATGAATGACATTTTCAGGGATTTTGTGGATAAATTTCTGATTGTTTATTTGGATGATATCTTGATTTTTTCTAATGACTGGGACTCTCATGTGAAACATGTTCGAACTGTATTCCAGATTTTGAGAGAGAATGCTCTGTATGTGAAGGGATCAAAGTGTCTTTTTGGCGTACAGAGGATCTCATTTTTGGGATTCATTTTGTCCCCATCTGTTTTTGAAATGGACCCGGTCAAGGTTCAGGCCATCTGTGATTGGGTGCAACCTACTTCATTAAAGGCTCTTCAAAGATTTTTGGGTTTTGCCAATTTTTATCGTAAATTTATTGGTAATTTCTCGGTTATTGTTAAACCATTAACTGATTTGACCAAAAAGGGTTCTGATGTGGTGAATTGGCCTCCTGAGGCAGTCTCTGCATTTCAGGAACTTAAGCAGAGATTCACTTCTGCTCCTGTTCTACGGCAGCCTGATGTTTCTCTGCCATTTCAGGTGGAGGTTGATGCCTCTGAAATTGGGGCAGGTGCCGTTTTGTCCCAAAGAGATCCAGAGACCTCTAAAAGTAACCCTTGTGCCTTTTTCTCTCGAAAATTTTCTCCTACTGAATGTAATCATGACGTGGGTAATCGGGAGTTATTGGCTATGAAGTGGGCTTTTGAAGAGTGGAGACATTGGCTGGAGGGAGCCAAATATCAGGTGGTGGTCCTTACTGACCATAAGAATCTGGTTTATCTGGAATCTGCCAAGCGACTTAATCCTAGACAGGCCAGGTGGGCCTTGTTTTTCACACGTTTTAATTTTGTGGTTTCCTTTCTTCCTGGCACTAAGAATGTTAAGGCGGATGCCCTCTCGAGGAGTTTCCTTGCGGACTCTCCTGAGGTATCTGATCCTTCTGTTATTTTGAAAGAAGGTGTAGTTCTTTCCGCCATCTCGCCCAATTTGAGACTGGCTCCGGAGGGGTGTCAGGAGGATAGGCCCGAGCGCTGCCCTGTTGGGAAATTGTTTGTCCCGGACCAGTGGAAAAAGAGTGTGATGTCTGAGATTCATTGTTCCGCGTTGGCCGGTCATCCCGGAATTTTTGGTACCAGAGACTTGGTTAGTCGGTCCTTTTGGTGGCCTACCTTGTCTCGTGATGTCAGGGAATTTGTGCAGTCCTGCGGGACTTGCTCTCGCTCCAAGCCTTGCTCTCGCTCTAGTGGTTTGTTAATGCCATTGCCTGTGCCCAAGAGACCATGGACCCATATCTCTATGGATTTCATTTCCGACCTCCCTGTTTCTCAGAGAATGACCATCATCTGGGTGATTTGTGATAGGTTTTCCAAGATGATGCATCTTGTGCCATTACCTAAGTTGCCTTCCTCCTCTGAATTGGTGCCTTTGTTCCTTCAGCACGTGGTTCGTTTACACGGCATTCCTGAGAACATTGTGTCTGACATAGGAGTCCAGTTTGTTTCCAGATTTTTGAGGCCCTTGTGTTCTAAGCTTGGTGTTCAGTTGTCTTTCTCCTCGGCGTTTCATCCTCAGACCAATGGTCAAACAGAGAAACAAACCAGACATTGGAGACTTATCTAAGATGCTTTGTGTCTGCTGATCAGGATGACTGGGTCTCTTTTTGCCTTTGGCTGAGTTTGCTCTTAATAATAGGGCTAGCTCTGCCACTTTGATGTCTCCATTTTTCTGTAATTCTGGGTTTCACCCTCGATTTTCTTCAGGACAGACGGAGGCTTCTGCCTGTCCAGGTGTTGACTCTGCTGTGGAGCGTATGCAACAGATTTGGGACCAGGTAGTGGAGAGGTTGTCCCTCTCTCAGGAGAGGGCCCAGCGGTTTGCTAACCGGCATAGGACTGATGGTCCTCGGTTTAAAGTGGGGGACTTGGTCTGGTTGTCCTCAAAAAATATTCCTATGAGAGTGGCATCTCCTAAATTTAAGCCTAGGTTCATTGGACCTTATAAGATCATGGAGATTCTTAATCCTGTTTCTTTTCGTTTGCTTCTTCCAGGGACATTTAAGATCCATAACGTGTTGCACAAGTCCTTGTTGAAGAGGTTTGTTGAGCCAGTGGTTCCTACTGCTTTGCCTCCTGACCCTGTTCTGGTTGAGGGTAATATTGAGTTTGTGGTTGAGAAAATATTGAATTCTCGTTTTTCTAGACGGAAACTCCAGTATTTGGTTAAGTGGAGAGGTTATGGTCAGGAAGACAATTCTTGGGTGTTTGCTTTGGACATCCATGCTAGGAGACTCATCCGTGCGTATCATAGAACTCATCCTGACCGACCTGGTTGCTCAAGTGAGGGTTCGGTGACCCCTCCTCAAGGGGGGGGGTACTGTTGTGAATGGACTTGAGGTGAGTTCTGAGCGGGGGCTCCCTCTGGTGGTTACAAGCGGTACTGGACTGTCCAGTGAAGATTGTGAGGATTGGGAATCAGGTGTTACTGACTGGTCTTATTTAAGGGAGTCGCCTTCCCATCAGGGTTGCCGGTGATCAATTGTTCTGGTCTCAATCCTTGATTCATGTTTCCTTTGTAGCCTGCTGTGTCGTGTCTGCATCTCCTGCTAACAGATAAGACATTTTCTTCTTTTTGTGCTTGATTTTTGCACTTTGTCCTGCGCTTCTGTGGGGGCCTTCTGGGTCCCCTCCGGGGCTTTTGCCCTCTCAGTTTAGTTCAGCCACTGATGTTTTGTACATTTGCTTTTTCCAGTTTTTTCAGTGGCTGCTGTTTTGATTTTGTTACACCAGAGAACTAATTTAGGTGGTAGAGGTCGTGTGATCTCAGGTGTTTTTGAAATTAGTAGAGTTGGTGCTTTTCAGGGTTTTTTGGGATTACAGTAAGTGGCCTTCCTATCCATTTCTATTTAGATAGTTTGGGCCCCAACGTTTGCTCATACTATTTTCTGTCTGTGTCAGTATTTCTTCTTGTCTAACCACCATTACATGTTTGGGGGCTTTCTATGTTCTTTGGGGATCTGCTCCGGGCAGATAGCTTTCCTCTTTCTATCTTTAGGTATAGTTAGTTTCTCAGGTTGTGACGAGGCGTCTAGGACCAATGTAGGAACGCTCCACGGCTGCCTCTAGTTGTGGTGGTTAGTCAGGGTACTGCAATCTCATAGATTCCAACTGCTCTGGTGTATTGCCTTTTTTACCTGCACTCCTCAGCTACCAAATCATAACACTCCTCCATGCTTCCCCCGTCCTCCCCCCGTTCTGCTCCATGCTTCCCCGTCCTCCTCCATGCTTTCCCCATCCTCTGTTCTCCCCCCGTCCTCCTCCATGCTTCCCCGTCCACCGTTCTATCCCCAGTCCAGCTCCGTGCTCCTTGTCCTCTCCTCCATCATACTCACCCCTCCCCATGCCATCGCTGAGCGTCCCTGCAATCCTGCGTTCTCCCCGGCTTCCTGCAGCTCTCCAGCACTGAGCGGTGATGTAATACCGCTCATTAAGGCCATGAATATGGAGGCCACGCCCATGGGAGTGGCGTCGCGTCCATATTACATGACCTTAATGAGTGGGTATTACATCACCGCTCAGTGCTGGAGAGCTGCAGGAAGCCGGGGAGAACGCAGGATTGCAGGGACCCTCAGCGATGGCATGGGGAGGGGTGAGTATGATCCCAGCCACCAGCTCCTGCCGCGGCATCCCCTCCCCCACTGGTTTCTGCCCTATGACTTGTGTATAAGCCGAGGGGGCATTTTCAGCACGAAAAAAGGTGCTGAAAATCTCGGCTTATACACGAGTATATACGGTATATTGAGCGCTAGTGTGACCATGTGTCTTTAAAATAATTGTTGTCAATTTTTGAAATTTTTTTCTATCTATTTTTTTAACAATGCTGGAACTCCTATGACTGCTGGTACTCCCATGACCCCGTGTGTGACAAGTAGATACAATGTAAAAAAAATATATAGACAACAAAAAACATTAGAAAATATTTTAAAAACTACAGCTGCTGGTAACATGTCTCATTGCCATCCCCATTACTCCCTCCCCACATCTCACCCATCATTAGCCCTTCTCCCATATTGGTAAAATAATTGAAAAAACACGAAGGCATTTTTAAAATAAATTTTTTTTATTATTAAAAGATAGTTAAAAAAAGGCAAAAGTAAAACATTCTCAAAAGCAAACTATATCTGATGCTGCCAACTCACTGCACCAGGCCCATTAAAGTAATGGCAGTACTTGTCTCGGCCAGCCTTCACATCGTCCTTGCTCCTGCCTTGATTGACAGGTTGAAGGCCTGTAATAGCGGGATCATTGTCACGCCATTCTCCGAGCACCATGTCACCATTGCTGTCCGAGTCCATGAAGCCTGGCGGACTGTAAGTACCAGCATTGCGTTTTCGTAGAAAATTGTGCAGCACACAACAGGCCAACACCACAGAGTCTATCGATTCCAGCTTCATGTTGATAGGAGTGTGAAAAACCCTGAAGCGGTTGGCCATTATGCCGAAGGCATTCTCAACAACGCGCCGTGCCCTAGACAGTCTGTAATTAAAAATACGCCTTTCCCTGTCAAAGTCTTTTGTGGGTATGGTTTCACAAGATGCTCATGAAGGGGGAAGGCTTCATCGCCCACAAACACAAAGTTTAGGTTGGCGGTGGTGTCCATGTTGGTTGGCAAGTTAAGTTTATTATTCAACAACCGTTCACCAAAAGTTGTGTGCTCCAAAACGCCACAGTCAGAAACCCTTCCATTAATGCCAACATCAACGTTAATAAATTCATAATTGGCATTAACAAGGGCCATGAGGATCATGCTGAAGTAGCCCTTGTAATTATAAAAATAGGATCCGCTTTTGGCTGGTTGCGTGATCCGCACGTTTGCCATCCAAGGCACCACCACAGTTTGGGAACTGCCAAATCCGAATCAAAATCAGAGGCAATAATTTGCCATTCTGCCACTGATTTGGGAAAAGGCATGTAGCTCCGTAAACTGCGGACGATGGCGTTGCATGTCTCTGGAATTAGTACGCCAAGCAGCGATCGAGAAACTGCAGCAGAAAATTGCAAGTCTTTCATTGAACGTCCGGTTGCCAGAAATCGCAGCGTTACTGCCAAACGTTCCTCTGCTGAAAAAGCTGCACGCATACGTGTATCCTGCCGTTCAATGAGTGGCCTCACACATTCCAGTAGGAGCTTGAATAAATCCTCCGACATCCGTAGATAATTTCGGAAATCCTGCGGATTCTTCTCCTGCAACTCCCTCACTAGATGCATGTGGGTGAATTTGGACCTCTGCTCCAGCCATTCTTTGGTCCACATGCGACGCTTTCGTTTGGAGCACCTCTCTTCCACCTGTTCCTCTTCTTGTCGATCTGCCTCCATTGATAATGCAACTGCCACAATCACACGCTCCGCGGTGGTCAGGTTCATTATGTGCAACCTGTACGGTAAAGAAGAGAAAAGTTAATTACTATTACTAAAGTGTTTAAACAAAATAAAATAAAGAATAAAATAAAAAATAGAAAAAAAAATAATTGTTTATTGTTAACTTTTCAGTTAACATTTAAAAAACAGTTTACAAAAGCCTAAAATGGTGGGGGGTGTAAAATAAATAAAGCAGACAAAAATAAAAGGTCAAAAAACCGCATCACACAACATCACAAACAATATGTACCTTGAATCCAAATATCCAGAAGATCTAAATCCAAATGGCAAAGATGAAGCGCTCTAGCGACTCAGACAGGATCGCAAAACCCACACACTATCCTCGCAACAATGCACAAAGGGACACTGTAGCGACTCAAACAGGATCGCAAAACTCCGACACATGATACTATCCTCGCAACAACGCACAAAGCACCGTTGGAGTCACCCACAAAGCGCTCTGGAAACAATGGATGGGGCGCAGTTATTATTGCTGAGGTGATGTTGTTGTCACCAATCGGAGCTGAAGGGCGTTACTAAAGAAAACCCAGTCCCACCTGCGCCGCTGACTAATGCGTCGTCAACGAGGTCGCACATTGTTCACAAAAGGTGTCAAACACAGCGATACAGGCTCACCAGCGGGATGCCAACGATCAAAATACGGCCCAAACCGTTCGTGCACGATCAGCGACATCGCAGCGGGGGCCACATCGCCGCTACATGCCACACACAGCGACGTCGCTAACGAGATCGCTAAATGGTGACGTAGTAGCGATCTCGTTAGCGATCTCGCTAGCGATATCGCTTAGTGTGGCATACCCTTTAGTCATATTCCATTAAAACTTCCACTATCTGTGGGAGCCCAAGGAAATCAAGATCTCCAATTAAAAAAGACAGACAACAACCTTTGACAGAGACTCCTAGCTCTAAATTGGAGGTCCACAACAAATTTTCTGTGCTTCAGACCGCCGATCATGAAGACATGGATTCAGCATTTTCATCAAAAAGGAAAGACTTGAAAGAATGGGGTAATGATCGTTCCTCTGCAACAAATTCATCAGACGAATTTTCTAATACCTACTCTCCAAATCCTAGTCCCAAAAAATCTCGCTTAAGATTGACGGGATCAAGTGCGGTATTTCCTGAATCTTTTGACAGTCACTCCATGGAGGCATTTATGACCAGTCTTGCTGATAAAATTAGCACTAGACTTAAATTAGATCTTGACAAACAAACCAAAATTTTCCAGGAAACCTTGGATGTATTCAGTAATAAATTGGAAAACCAGGAAAAAAGACTATCGGATATAGAAAAAAAATATGAAATTATTTCAAAGGAGAAACAAGATACAGAGGTAGAGCTTCAGAAACTAAAGCTTAAATTGGCTGACATAGAAGATAGGTCAAGACGAAATAACATCAAAATTAGGGGTATTTCTGAGGATGTTACACCTAATAGACTTCTTGATTACATTAAATCTGTCTTCAAACACATGCTGCCAAATTTATCTGATTCTGATTTAATAGTGGACCGTATCCATAGGCTGCCAAAACCATCTAATATCCCAAGAGAATTACCAAGAGACACTATAATGCGGATTCACTTTTACCACATCAAGGAAAGGATCCAAAACTATGTCAAAGTAAAAAAGGGTTTCCCAGAACCTTTTGGACATCTTAAGTTATTCTCTGACCTCTCCAAACAGACCATTGAGGGAAGAAAGCTTTTTAGACCCATTACATCAGTCTTAAGAGACAAAGAAATCCCGTATCAATGGGGTTTCCCGCTGAAACTGTTGATCAATTTTAAAGGAAAGACATCGGTCGTATTCTCACCAAAAGATGGGTATGAATTCCTGAAGATGAATGGCTTAGTGCTTCATTCGGGCAAAAATGGTTCTCCAGGCTCCAGACATGTTACTTGAGAGCTAAAATGTAGATTCTGATTTAAAATTTTTATGCAGTCTGAATTGGTTACTGTTTAATATTTCATGATGCTTTAAGTGTTTTACTTTTCAGTGGTGTGCTAAGTTTAGATTGGGCCATTTTATTCTTACATTAGAGGCTGTTTCCTCAGATAGTGCACCACACGGACTTTCCCCCCACACCAGTAGGAGAATCCGTGGTGTAGGATTCCTTCTAGAGATTTGTATTTTGTGTTTATTTGCTTCATAGTTTGTAGTTTATTTTTATACAGAAGCCCTTTGTTTTGTTTGTAATTAACCAACGGTCCATTGTTTAGTAATATGACTATTAAATTGTGTTCTTATAATGTAAGGGGACTTAATAGTCCTAATAAACGCTTTACCATCCAGAGAGAAATTCTCAAATCTTCAGCAGACATAGTTTGTTTACAAGAGTCAAAGTTTAAACAAAATAATCACCCAGAATTTTCTTTAAGAAATTATCCTATTAGTTTGAGTCGTCGAATTCCTCAAAGAAGGTGGGAGTCATCACTATGATAAGGAATTCTTTATCTTTTAAATTGTTAGAAGAGGTTTCTGATATTAATGGACACTACCATATCTTGGTTTGTAATCTAAACGCTAAAATGTACACAATAGTTAATCTATACGTCCCAAATAAGGGTCAAATTAAATTTTTAAATAAAATAATTAAAAAAGTTGATCAAATTAAAAGAGGTATTTTACTGATGTTGGGAGACTATAATATTGTACCAGATAACATTCTTGATTCATCCTCTACTAATAGATGCAAATCTCCCTCACTAAATTGTTGGATTTTTAAAAATGAATTATTTCTTTTAGCAGTCACTGAAGGTTATACTTCATTAGTCCAGGTATTCAGCATTTGTCTTACCTTTCAATGCTTGTTGTTTTCTCACTATTTACCTTCTCTCTTTTAGTATCACGCAATCGCTCATATTACTCCACCTTGAAACCACAAGATATACTATGGAATAACTTGGTATCCTTTTCTTTTCCTCTATATGCTCATATAAGTACTTTATCACAATCATTATTCACACTTCTGTTTAACTCCTTAACTATGTGTTCCTCTCAGCACCTTTTAATCAGTGGACTTGTGCTCATCCTTGTTCCTTTTGGGTGATTTTGGATTGAACTCACATTCGCTGTTATTGTTGTTATTTTTATGTATTTCCAATGTATTAGACTATCACTTTTATATTTTGAACACAATTTATATGCATTTATGACATGCACTGTTCTTGATTTTTTTCCGTTTCTGTATATATTTTCAGCGTTCCTTTGACATTTATTCTGATGAAAGTCCCATTATTGGACCGAAAACGTTTAATTGTTTCATGTCTGGATGCATCTTCATTAAATGATTTTTCGTGTCACAATTTGAGTGCCAAGTTTTTTTGAACTACATTTACCAGGCTGGATACTGACTTGTGCACCTATTCTCACTTTAGTTGAGTGCCGTGGTTATTTTCTACATATACCTTCCGTACACGGGCACCTTCTAGCATGTCAAGCGACACTTTTTTCTATAACGCAACTGAATCAGCGGAGATTCTATCAAAAGTCACCGCCTCCAGCGAATTTTTACAAATTCCTACACAGGAGATCAAAAATCGGGACTTGGAACGTGAAACTAAAAGAGCTGTCAACCTTGAATTGCACATAGTCACTATTGCTGAATACCTCAGAGTCCAACGGATCCCACGTGGACTTCGGGTTCCCCTACAGCCTACGTTTTTTAGGGATAATAAAGAATACTGCACCACATTTGAGCAGATCCTTAACAAGTGCTCTTTTGATTTGATGACCCTGACTCTATCTCATCTACAAAAGAATCTCGACGCCGTTAATTCGCAAATATGTGCGATCGAAAACCAGCTCTCAAGTACCATGTCACCTGTGGACTTCCAAGACTTAAAGACAAAGAATCAAGATGTCCTACTAGTTCATCGCACCGAAGTGGAGAAGAAGAAACGGTCCAAATTCTTAAGGGATGCAGAGGATTACCTGCAAAACCGGGTCTATCACTGGCGCGACACCCAACGTTACACGAAACGACGCACCTCCCAAAGCTCCTCGGGCTCTGCCGACAGTCGCCCTGGTACCTCCAATATCTCCTCAGGCAACCCCGCTTCTTTTTTAGGGAACAGTCGAGGCCGGTCATGAGGAAGACGCGGAGGGGTGGACAGTGCCGCCGGGGAGTACAGAAACCAGATATCCACGAGATCGCAGGTACCGATCTACCGCTGGTGATTAATATATCATCTAAGCTTTTGGACTCTAATCAATTATCTCCTCTCCAAAAAGGATTGTCTTTTTGTCCCTCCTACAGGTTTAGTACTTTTGAGCTACATATGGATCTTCAGAGGTTTTACCATAATCTACGGTTACGTGCCCACTTTTCTAAACAGCCCACTTCACAGGTTTTTCCAGTGGGCATTCCACCTCCACCACTCGAATTAAAAAATTTGGGCCTTAGGCTACACAGTACTTTTATGCCACCAAAGGATAACGCACCCATTGAAACGTATATCTCCCTGGTAGAGAGGGACATCAATCTATTGACCCGTGACATTAATCTGGGCAAATTTCATTATCGGGCCAATCTCACACCCTCTGAAAGATCCTCACTCGATTCACTTGTGTCAGATAAGTCACTAATAGTGAAACCTGCAGACAAAGGCGGGGCTACGGTTATTATGGATAGAGCAGACTACATGGAGGAGGTATATAAGCAACTTAGTGATACCAATGTCTACCGGGTTTTACCTCACAATCCCCTCTTTCAATTAACAACCAAAATTAAACCTGTTATAGATTTCCATTTACAAAGGGGCACCATCGATAAAAAACTCAGGGATTTTTTGATTAAAACAGACCCAATTACACCGGTTTTTTATATCTTACCGAAAATACATAAGAGACTCCACAAACCACCTGTAGACCCATTGTGTCTCTTACCGATTCCATCCTAGCTCCACTATCCATTGTCTTAGAGAAGATCTTGACACCATATGTTAAGAAAACAAAATCTTTCCTACTGGACACTAACGAATTTATTCGACTCATCAAATCTCTGGGTCCACTTTCTACATCGGCATTCCTTGCCACATGGGATGTACAAAGTTTATACACTTCTATTACACATGAGAAGGGTATGTTGGCAGTGGACAGGCTTCTACATGAAGCTGGTGTGGATACTAACGTCAGACATTTTTGTGCTGACTTACTTGAGTTAGTCCTAAAAGAAAACTACTTTCTATTTGAAGACAACTACTATATTCAATTACAGGGTACCGCTATGGGTGCTAATGTGGCACCCCCTTTTGCTGTTACCTACATGTCCTTCTTTGAAGAAGACTTTGTCTTCACTAGTGTTGAGCATTCCGATACCGCAAGTATCGGGTATCGGCCGATATTAGCTGTATCGGAATTCCGATACTTAGTTCCGATATTTTTCATATATCGTATACCGGAATCGGAAGTTCCCATAATTCTTTGAGAGGCAATGTGATTATAGTCAGCCAATGAGGAATCCTAAGAAGTGTGGGCACATCCTGTACTGCTGCGGTCATGTTAACTAATGGCATGGCTGTGATTGGATGCTGAAATGATGTCAGAATGCAGTATAAAAGGCGCCGCCGCCATTTTAGCGTCACTGTGCTGTGAACTCAGTTAGGGAAAGAACGCTGCTCTGCTGACTCTGAGGGACAGTTAAAGATTGCGATTTAGTGTACTGTGCTTTAGGCAGGCTAGTTTACCACCGGCTGTGTAAAGCTTCCTTTTGCCTGCAGTGTTGTTTTAACAGCTCTGCAAGGTGTGTGTGAGTGCAGGTGACGCTGCAGTTTGCTCTGTATGCAACACTGTCTGTAGGCATCTGCACGTGTCACTCACAGACTCTTTTTTTTTTCTTCAGTGTAATTCTTGCTGTGTGACGTGCTTCCATCCGTATACAATACCTTGGTTGCAAACACTATAGAAGTCCACAAAGGAGCCTTTCACAGCAAGTGAACAGTTGTGTTTCAGTGTTCACTGCAGTCTGTGATTTTTTTTTTTTTTTTTGAGTGCAGATCACGCTCCAGTTACTTCAACTAATGCTGCGTGTACTCTGCTGAGCGTCTGTCACTGGCTCATCCTTGTAATTTTTCAAAAATTGCTGCTGCTTTCTTCTATTTAAAATTTACAAAAATCTATTAGTGTGACGCTCTTCCATCAAAATACAATACATTGCTTGCAAACATAATAGAAGTCCACAAAAAGGCCTTTCACAGCAAGTGAACACTTGTGTTTCAGTGTTCACTCTAGTCTGAGCTTTAATTTTTTTGTAGGAGTGTAGATCCCATCCACTTACTTCAACCACCGCAGCGTGTACTCTGCTGAGTGTCTGTCACTGGCTCATCCTTGTAATTTTTCAAAAATTTCTGCTGCTTTCTTCTATTTTAAATTTACAAAAATCTATTAGTGTGACGCTCTTCCATCAAAATACAATACATTGCTTGCAAACATAATAGAAGTCCACAAAAAGGCCTTTCACAGCAAGTGAACACTTGTGTTTCAGTTTCACTCTAGTCTGAGCTTTAATTTTTTTGTAGGAGTGTAGATCCCGCTCCAATTACTTCAACCACCGCAGCGTGTACTCTGCTGAGTGTCTGTCACTGGCTCATCCTTGTAATTTTTCAAAAATTGCTGCTGCTTTCTTCTATTTAAAATTTACAAAAATCTATTAGTGTGACGCTCTTCCATCAAAATACAATACATTGCTTGCAAACATAATAGAAGTCCACAAAAAGGCCTTTCACAGCAAGTGAACACTTGTGTTTCAGTGTTCACTCTAGTCTGAGCTTTAATTTTTTTGTAGGAGTGTAGATCCCACTCCACTTACTTCAACCACCGCAGCGTGTACTCTGCTGAGTGTCTGTCACTGGCTCATCCTTGTAATTTTTCAAAAATTGCTGCTGCTTTCTTCTATTTAAAATTTACAAAAATCTATTAGTTGACGCTCTTCCATCAAAATACAATACATTGCTTGCAAACATAATAGAAGTCCACAAAAAGGCCTTTCACAGCAAGTGAACACTTGTGTTTCAGTGTTCACTCTAGTCTGAGCTTTAATTTTTTTGTAGGAGTGTAGATCCCGCTCCACTTACTTCAACCACCGCAGCGTGTACTCTGCTGAGTGTCTGTCACTGGCTCATCCTTGTAATTTTTCAAAAATTGCTGCTGCTTTATTCTATTTTAAATTTACAAAAATCTATTAGTGTGACGCTCTTCCAGAGGACAGCGTTTGTTGGCCAGTTGTGAGTCTGCAGCACATGGTTGATTTCATGCTGCAGTGCCTGAGAAACGACCGCCGCATCGGCCACATTCTCACCACGTCAGATTATTGGGTGTACACCCTCCTAGACCCTCGTTACCGGGACAACTTACAAAGCCTCATCACACCGTTGAACGGGGACCGTAAAATGCTGGAGGACCAAGACACACTGTTGAAATCCATAATGTTCTCCATTCCAGCCGAGAGCGCTGCTGCTGCTACTGCTTTACAAAGCAGCTCTGTGCGTCGAGGCATTGCAGACACCTCTGCAACAAGAGGGAGCACAAGCAGCGCCTCTGCACAGGGCAAGAGCTGTATGTTACAAATGTGGCGAAGTTTTGTGACAGCGCCACCAAGGTGTACACCATAGTGATGGGAAATCTAGTTAATTTTGTTGATTAGTTCACCATGAACTAGTTCACTGAAAAGATTAGTTCAAAAGATTAGTTCATTTAGTTCATTTAGTTCAGTTTTTCTCCACCCTATCCTGTGAGGAGCTGATAGGAAATGCATCATGTGACCTCTGAACTAATGAACTAGATGAACTGCTGAACAAAATGTTCTATTGAGAATGACTCAGGACAGCCTAGTTCAATCTGATGCCTCTGACTGAGCCCAGCAGTGCCACATAATGATTGTGTATGAGGGGGCTGAGAAGCAGTTCAGCATCCACCATTTTAAGAACAGAACAGGGGTCAGTGTTAAAGATTTTAGCAAGACTGATCTTCTAGGCTAGAGGCATGAACTACACACAGAAACACTCTCTCTTATACTCTCTTATACACACATATGAGCTGTGTCTGTGTACTGTGTGTGCAATTTCATTTTTTATTAATAATATTATTATTACTGTTATATTTGTATTTGATGTGTGGTATGCCTTGGAGGTGCTGGCTTGCCCTGCTGCCAGTGTATTATCTGAGCGCGTCTTTAGTGCTGCAGGTGGTGTACTAACAGACCGTCGCATGCGACTATCCTCAGACAATGTAGACCGGCTTATTTTTCTGAAAATGAACAAGGCATGGATCTCACCTGAATTTGCCTGTCCGTTTTCAGATTAAATAACTGTTTGCCAACGTTTTCCAAGTCTCCTGTTATGTTCATCTTTCTACCACCTGAACTCTACTCCCTGGGCTACAACACTGCCAGTCACAAGGGAATGATCATTTACAAAACAAAATGTTATCCCCAACAAATAGTAGCGCAACGACTCCAGTGCCCACTTTATCGCCAGGCACTCTCTCTCTACAATGCTGTCTCTGTTTTTTGATGGAGTAAGTTTTCGACTCAGGAAACTAATGGGATGCTCCTCCCCGTTAAGCTCCAGTCCTGAGACAACACGGCACCCATACCTACCTCTGACGCATCAGTCTGGACAATGAATTCTCTTTTGAACTCGGGTGTGCTCAAAACTGGTGACCCACACAGTGCCCCTTTTATTGCCCCTGTTGATGACCCCTTGCTGATTTATTAACCGGCTACACCAGATCCATGGGTATTCTCTCAAACTGGACCTCTAAAATTTTTAATGGCACCAAGGGACTCACTAAATGAGGCTGAGGACTGTGTACCTGGCGCATGCGACAAGAGTTACAATACCGTTTAACTTCTTGATAGACCCCCTGCCAGTAAAACCGTTGTATAATTCTGTGTAGGGTTTTCTTTTGGCACAAATGTCACCCTAGTACATGCGCATGCGCTAAGTCCATTACCAACCCCCGATATGACTGCGGTAGCAGCAATTGTTAAAAATTTCAACATGTATTTTATAAACCTGATACAGCAAATCTTGGTTCAGCTCTAATTGTTGAAATACTGTAGCTGCCCCGGGGTGTTGGTGTTCCCCATTGACAACCAGTAAATTTTCACGGGCTAGACTCAACGTAGGGGCCGCGGAGTTGCGCCTTAACAAATTTGTCACCTGTCACATTTAAGTATTACAATTCAGGTCCCGGTGTCAAATCTTCCATCTCCCCAACTAACACTTCGATAGGAGAGGGGTTTTCCTACTCCACCGAAGGCAAAGGTAATACTGCCCACTGCACACATGTGTTATGCATAGTGAGACTGATAGTAGCCAACAAAGTAGCAAACAAAGGCCACTTGTGATCGCCCTATCAGCGTAGGACCAATGCTACTCAAAAGATCTGCCATGATCTGGACAAAATCTTGATATAATGGTCAATGAGTGAGAATGTACGATAGGATCCAGGCAGATGTGAATGTTTGTTTGGTTTTAGTAGCAACTTCATGTGTGACATGTTTGAATGGCTGGGCAACCCTCCTGTCTCCAATATATGATTGAAGGTGCGTACCAATGTGGACGGGATATCCTCACTCAATAATTTAAATAATTTGGCTGTAAACCTGTCAGGTCCTGGAGCTTTCCCGTATTTAAAGTAACTTATCGCTGCTGTCACTTCCGTCACCTCAATTTGTTTTTTTAAAAGGAGAAGCTGATAGTTTGTGATGGATGGTAACCGTATTCCATCTACAAAGGTGTTACCCTCCGCACTATCCGTATGTTCCACCTTATATAAGTCTGAGTAGTATTCTTGTAGAATGGTGTTTATGGTTCGAGGGTCTGTGTTCATGATCCCATGTTTATTCGTTAACGCTGTAATATGTTGATGACGAATGTGATTTCCTTTCGCTAGTCGTGATAATAGTCTCCTTCATTTGCTACCATAACGATATACATCGGCTCTATAATTGTTATTACTGCTTGTCTCTCGTCGATATACCCATACGTGTAAGTCAGCCTTAGCCTGCTTACATCTATTTTTAACCTGTGTTGATGAACTTGTCTTGTTTGCCGTGTACCTATCGCGTAATATCCTGCTAGCTTGCGAGTAGTTTGTCGCGATCTTCTTTTTTAGCGTTGTCTGATAACCTATTAGTTTCCCGCGCATTACTCCCTTCCCTGCTGCCCATAAAAGTTCCGGCCTATCCCTAGTATCTCCATTATCCCTTACATATTAAAAACACCATTGCTTCACGTGATGTCGAAACTTCTCATCCATTAACAAATAGGTCGGGAAGCGCCAAGTTTGATTTGGCCCCATCTGCACCATATTTGGCAGGGTCACTGATACGGGCGCGGGTCATATTTAGCTACGTTGTGCACATCTGCCTCTTCCACTCCCCTTAATAGCTTGTGTGCTAGCAATATATAATCTATTCTGGACCAAGAGTCATATGGCGCCGAATAGAATGAATATTCACTGCCATCTGGGTTCAGGTGTGTCAAAATGTCTACAAAGTTACTCGTGTCTAGCAAGGGTTATTATAAACGTGTGTCATGTGATCGCACATTCATTCGCATCGACCTACAGTTCTTCACTGTTTAGATTCACCATATTTAAGTCACCACCGTGGGTGGTTTTAATGCTCTCCTATCGGCCTGATATGCTTTGATACCTGGGATAAATTCAGGAACGTCTCCAAACTCCCTACTCACATGTCAGCGCAGGAACCGTAAGAGGGAACGTTGTTATGATTCGGTAGCTGAGGAGTGCAGGCAAAAAGGCAATACACCAGAGCAGTTGGAATCTATGAGATTGCAGTACCCTGACTAACCACCACAACTAGAGGCAGCCGTGGAGCGTTCCTACGTTGGTCCTAGACGCCTCGTCACAGCCTGAGAAACTAACTACACCTAAAGATAGAAATAGGAAAGCTATCTGCCCCGGAGCAGAACCCCAAAGATAATAGCAAGCCCCCAAACATGTAATGGCGGTTAGACAAGACGAAATACTGACACACACAGAAAATAGTATGAGCAAACACCCAAGAATTGTCTTCCTGACCATAACCTCTCCACTTAACCAAATACTGGAGTTTCCATCTAGAAAAACGAGAATCTAATATTTTCTCAACCACATACTCCAGATTGCCCTCAACCAAAACAGGGTCAGGAGGCACAGCAGCAGGAACCACTGGCTCAACAAACCTCTTCAACAAGGACTTGTGGAACACGTTATGGATCTTAAATGTCCCTGGAAGAAGCAAACGAAAAGAAACAGGATTAAGAATCTCCATGATCTTATAAGGTCCAATGAACCTAGGCTTAAATTTAGGAGATGCTACTCTCATAGGAATATTTTTTGAGGACAACCAGACCAAGTCCCCTACTTTAAACCGAGGACCATCAGTCCTATGCCGGTTAGCAAACCGCTGGGCCCTCTCTTGAGAGAGGGACAACCTCTCCACTACCTGGTCCCAAATCTGTTGCATACGCTCCACAACAGAGTCAACACCCGGACAGACAGAAGCCTCCGTCTGGAAAATCGAGGGTGAAACCCAGAATTACAGAAAAATGGAGACATCAAAGTGGCAGAGCTAGCCCTATTATTAAGAGCAAACTCAGCCAAAGGCAAAAAAGAAACCCAGTCATCCTGATCAGCAGACACAAAGCATCTTAGATAAGTCTCCAATGTCTGGTTTGTTCTCTCAGTTTGACCATTGGTCTGAGGATGAAACGCCGAGGAGAAAGACAATTGAACACCAAGTTTAGAACAAAAGGTCCTCCAAAATCTGGAAACAAACTGGACTCCTCTGTCAGACACAATGTTCTCAGGAATGCCGTGTAAACGAACCACGTGCTGAAGGAACAAAGGCACCAATTCAGAGGAGGAAGGCAACTTAGGCAATGGCACAAGATGTATCATCTTGGAAAACCTATCACAAATCACCCAGATGGCGGTCATTCTCTGAGAAACAGGAAGGTCTGAAATGAAATCCATAGAGATATGGGTCCATGGTCTCTTGGGCACAGGCAATGGCATCAACAAACCACCAGAGCGAGAGCAAGGCTTGGAGCGAGAGGATTGAGTCGCTTGGCAGATTCCAGATAAACCAGATTCTTATGGTCCGTAAGGACCACCACCCGATGTTTGGCTCCCTCCAGCCAATGTCTCCACTCTTCAAAAGCCCACTTCATGGCCAATAACTCCCGATTACCCACGTCATAATTACGTTCAGTAGGAGAAAATTTTCGAGAGAAAAAGGCACAAGGGTTACTTTTAGAGGTCTCTGGATCTTTTTGGGACAAAACGGCACCTGCCCCAATTTCAGAGGCATCAACCTCCACCTGAAATGGCAGAGAAACATCAGGCTGCCGTAGAACAGGAGCAGAAGTGAATCTCTGCTTAAGTTCCTGAAATGCAGAGACTGCCTCAGGAGGCCAATTCACCACATCAGAACCCTTTTTGGTCAAATCAGTTAATGGTTTAACAATAACCGAGAAATTACCAATAAATTTACGATAAAAATTGGCAAAACCCAAAAATCTTTGAAGAGCCTTTAATGAAGTAGGTTGGACCCAATCACAGATGGCCTGAACCTTGACCGGGTCCATTTCAATAACAGATGGGGACAAAATGAATCCCAGAAATGAGATCCTCTGTACTCCAAAAAGACACTTTGATCCCTTCACATACAGAGCATTCTCTCTCAAAATCTGGAATACAGTTCGAACATGTTTCACATGAGAGTCCCAGTCATTGGAAAAAATCAAGATATCATCCAAATAAACAATCAGAAATTTATCCACAAAATCCCTGAAAATGTCATTCATGAAGGACTGGAAGACAGAAGGAGCATTAGTGAGCCCAAAGGGCATCACAAGGTACTCAAAATGCCCCTCCGGGGTATTGAATGCCGTCTTCCATTCATCCCCATGCTTAATGCGAATAAGGTTATATGCCCCCCTGAGGTCAAGCTTGGTAAACCAAGTAGCGTTTTTCACCCTGGAAAACAGGTCAGAAATCAAGGGTAGCGGGTATTGATATTTCACAGTAATATTGTTCAAAAGACGATAATCAATACACGACCTTAATGAACCATCCTTTTGGCCCCAAAGAAAAAACCGGCACCTAAGGGGGAAGAGGATGGTCTGATATGACCTTTCTCCAAAAGACTCCTTGATTAAGACCGCATAGCATCATGTTCAGGTACAGACAAGTTAAAAAGGACCTTTAGGGAATTTACTACCAGGCCCCTAATTCAATAGCGCAGTCATTTGCTCCTATGGGAGGCAAGGATGCAAAATTTACTTTCGCTAAACACATCAAAAATCAATCAAAAAGTCCCGGAACATCCTGAGCCTGGGGGGGGGCAGAAAAAACAGGATGTTGGGGATTAACACATTGGCAGCCCCAACTGGGTTTCAGACACAGATTTCCAATCCAAAACAGGATTATGAGACTGTAACCAAGGAAACCCAGTACGATAATATCATGCAGATTATACAGAACCAAAAATTTGCAGCATCTTGATGATCAGGTTCAACCTCATTATAACCTGAGTAGAGAACTGGGTTTATTTCAGCCAAAGGGGGAGAATCGATCCCCAGAAGGGGAATAGGGCTTCTGTAGGGGTATCAAGGGAAACCCACAACGTTTAGCAAAATATAATCCATCAGGTTAATAGCTGCTCCAGATCACGAAAGCCTGAAAGAAAATGAGGACAGAGAGCATATCAGAGTGACAGTTAGTAAAAAACTTAGTCTGAACACTACCCAAGACAACTGAGCGTGCAAAACGTCCCCCGCTTAGGGCAGACTGAAATAGCATGGAGGCATCACCCAGTAGAAACATAACCCATTGCGCTTTCGAAACTCATGACGCTGTGCCCCAGACACCACTCTATCACACTGCATGGATTCAGAAACAGGTTCACAAGGCAACACTATTCCCACGCATACTTCTCCGCTCACGCAAACGTCTGTCAATTTTTAATCCCCCTAAAGACAT
>JARQOD010005939.1:0-24612 GCA_033576555.1 Oophaga sylvatica
GTAGTAGGCATTATTGGGACCTTTACGAAGAGCTTATGTGGCTATAGCTCAATATATTTGCATTTATTCGCTAAGACTTCAATTTTTCATATTTCTAAGGTTAATAATTCATTTCAATTTTTCATTTTGTTTGAAGCTATAGTACAGTGTTACTTTTTTTAGTTAGTTGGTGCTTAGTTTAGCACCTGTACACTGAACTAATTGACTCAGCTCATTATTTGTTATAAGTACTTTAGTTCTCTCACGGTGTCAAGGCCTTTTAATTACAAGTTCATCACCTCTAGGATTAGATTTTAGTGAAGAGTTCTTGGCTTCCCATGCAATGACTTCTAGCAGGATGGCATTTAGTCTGATATCGAAGATTTCTTTTATATTACATATTTGGCTTATGCTACTTCCATTTTTATTATAGGTATAGTTACATTTTTCATATTTAATTGGTTGCAAGCTTGCGAAGTTTACCTTGCTGTTCTCTGAGTAAAGTTGTGAATTAGGTTACTTTACACAGAATTAGTTTTGGTGCGTCATTTTTTTATGAATATACTTTTCCTAACATACTGTGTACAGGCTTTTATACAGAGTTTCACCTCACAGAGTTGGATTTAGCTGAAAAGTTATCTAGTTTCCTGCAGAGATTTTTAAATGCAGATGCTTTTGGGACTGAATACGAGAGCCTTTTCTGCTTCACATATTTGGATCTTTATGCGAAGACTAATTTATTCTAAGGAGAATTTTTTTCATATTTTCATTTCTGAAGCTTAGCACATGTGCCTCTTGATTTATGGTTGTCCTGTTTTACTGTCAATGAATCTATTCATTCCTATTTTATATGTTCATTATTGCGTGACTCCCTGTGTCAGCTTTTAATTAGCAGTCTCCTCCCAATGAATTTTAGTTGAGGATTTGTTCTCAACTTTTCTAGGGGAGCATGGTAGGGCCTTTAGAGAGCCTGTCTGCTATGATATAATTTGCCTTATGGTAAGTTCTCATTCTTTCAGGATAGACATTTCAATTTTTATATCGGTTGCAAGCTGCACAGGTTACATTTCATTTATATAGTTGTATTCTAACCGTTAATGAATCAGTTTGTTCATTTTTGAATATTCTTCTGTCCTCTGGTGCTTATTAAGATTTCACTCACAAGTTTGTCGAAGTCTTGCGACACTTTTACGATATAGTTAGACTTAAGAGAGTTACTAAGAAATTCTAGACAGAATGCATTATTAGGGATGATTAAAAGCCTTATGCTATCAGGTCAATTGGCCTTATGGCTAACTTTCTTTTTTCATATTTAGTATGTTATCATTTCAATTTCTATTTGGTTGCAGCTTGTATGTTACTTTCTTCTGTAGATTAGTGGTACCAGTTTACACGTTCACACAATCTAAGGATGGGGAGTTTTTTGATAGATTCATTTCCTTGCAGACCACTTGTCAAGCAGGCATAGTGACTATTCAAGAGCTGCAGCTACGGACCTGATATACGAGAAGAGCTTGACGTGGCTATCAGGCTCACATAATTTGCATCTATGGCTAAACTTCTCAATTTTCATATTTCTAAGGTAATGATGTATTCATTTCATATTTTCATATTCGTGTTTGCAAGCTATAGCGCTACAGTTGCTACCTTTCTGTATGTATATGAGTTGGTGCTCTAGGTTTAGCACCTGTTCACACTGATCTAAGTTTGGATGTGCGTCATTTTTGATTGTATTCATTTCTTCTGCTGAGCATCCACCTGGTGGTCACAGCCTTTTAATACACAGGTTCATCACCCCTCCACAGATGTAGATTTTATCTGAAAAGAGATTCATAGGTCCATGCAGACAGACTTTTCTAAAGCGGATACATATTAGGACCTGAATACGGAAAGCCTTGATGCTATCAGCTCACAAATTTGCCATCTTATGCGCTAAGACTTCTCATTTTCATATTTCTAAGGTATGATGTAATTCATTTTTCTATTTTTCATATTTCGTGTTTGCAAGCTATAGGCTACAGTGTGCTACTTTCTTCTTGTATGTATAGAGTTGGTGACTCTAGGTTAGCACCTGTTCACACTGATCTAGTTGGATTGCCGTCAGTTTTGATATTATTCATTTACCTTCTGCCTGAGCACTCACTGGTGGTCACAGGCCTTTTAATTACGCAGGTTCATCACCCCCCACAGAGATGTAGATTTTAGTCTGAAAAGAGATCATAGTTCCCATGCAACGACTTTCTAAGCGAGGATAGCATTAGTTGGACCTGATATACGAGAAGACCTTGACGTGCTCAGCACTTTGGCCATAGCCAGCTCCATTAATTCTAAGGTAATGGTAATCTTTCATATTTCTTTGTGTGCACATGCAGTGTGCACCTTTTTTTGATAAGTGTGATCAGGTAGCACCGTTCACACTGACATTTGATGCGTCGTTTTTGATATTTCTTACTTCTGAGCACTCACTGGCACAGCTTATTACAGCAGGTCTCACCTCACGAGATGTATTAGTCTGAAGAGATTCAGTTCCCATCGAAACTTTTCTAAAGCGAGGATAGGCATTAGTTAGGGACCTGATATACGAGAAGAGCCTTGACGTGGCTATCAGGCTCACATAATTTGGCCATCTTATGCGCTAAGACTTCTCAATTTTTCATATTTCTAAGGTAATGATGTAATTCATTTTTCATATTTTTCATATTTCGTGTTTGCAAGCTATAGCGCTACAGTGTGCTACCTTTTCTTCTTGTATGTATATGAGTTGGTGACTCTAGGTTTAGCACCTGTTCACACTGAATCTAAGTTTGGATGTGCCGGTCAGTTTTTTGATATGTATTCATTTACCTTCTGCCTGAGCACTCCACCTGGTGGTCACAGGCCTTTTAATTACAGCAGGTTCATCACCCCTCCACAGAGATGTAGATTTTAGTCTGAAAAGAGGATTCATAGGTTCCCATGCAGACAGACTTTTCTAAAGCGAGGATAGGCATTAGTTAGGGACCTGATATACGAGAAGAGCCTTGACGTGCTATCAGGCTCACATAATTTGGCCATCTTATGCGCTAAGACTTCTCAATTTTTCATATTTCTAAGGTAATGATGTAATTCATTTTTCATATTTTTCATATTTCGTGTTTGCAAGCTATAGCGCTACAGTGTGCTACCTTTTCTTCTTGTATGTATATGAGTTGGTGACTCTAGGTTTAGCACCTGTTCACACTGAATCTAAGTTTGGATGTGCCGGTCAGTTTTTTGATATGTATTCATTTACCTTCTGCCTGAGCACTCCACCTGGTGGTCACAGGCCTTTTAATTACAGCAGGTTCATCACCCCTCCACAGAGATGTAGATTTTAGTCTGAAAAGAGGATTCATAGGTTCCCATGCAGACAGACTTTTCTAAAGCGAGGATAGGCATTAGTTAGGGACCTGATATACGAGAAGAGCCTTGACGTGGCTATCAGGCTCACATAATTTGGCCATCTTATGCGCTAAGACTTCTCAATTTTTCATATTTCTAAGGTAATGATGTAATTCATTTTTCATATTTTTCATATTTCGTGTTTGCAAGCTATAGCGCTACAGTGTGCTACCTTTTCTTCTTGTATGTATATGAGTTGGTGACTCTAGGTTTAGCACCTGTTCACACTGAATCTAAGTTTGGATGTGCCGGTCAGTTTTTTGATATGTACTTAACTCCAGGCATGCATGTTATATGTCAAACAATTAATTTTATAGCTAGTCTTTGATTTTTTTCTCATTTGAGTAAACGAAAAAGTAAAACACATCCAATGTAGTCTTATCTGGTGGAAAATATGAAGTTATGATTTAATATTATTTATTTCAGGTTATTCTAAAATCACACATCTACAAAAGCATTACCAACCAAGCGTACACATAGAAATGTAACTTGGGATGATCCCTGAAAGCGGTGTGACTGCCTGCAAGCAACCATCCTGGAATACATAGGGTCACTTTTTGTAGAGAGCTGGATTTACACTGCAGGATTCCAAGAACTGCTTATTGCCCAATAATCAGTGTAAACAGACAGCCGATCATCACCCAAACAATGAACAATTCAACAAAACAATTATTGACTAAAAAGATTTTCAATCTGGCTTAAAAATACTCCCACTCAGTAACACATCCTGCATTGTAACCAGTATGTGCTGCTGAGAACAATAATAATCTATGCACACAAAACAATCTATACTGATCATTCTGATCCTGTGGCTGTGAGCATAAGAAATGCCAAAATGGGCTATCAGCTATTGGCTAACAAGTAGCTGATTGATTGTCAATATATATAACACAGACATTTAGCAAGGCAGAATAAATCATTGGTGGCTCAGTGGTGTGTTTATATATATACATATATATACACACACACACACACCTGCAGTGCATGCAGGGCCCCCTACACCCTCCACAGTGCGTGCAGCCGGGCCCCCCTCCCTAAGGTGCAAAGTGCAGCCAGAGCCATTGTAAATGTAAAGTGCCAGCACAGTGAGGGGACACATTTAACAAAAAAAATCGACCCCCAGCCAGGCTCACCATATTGTGTGTGCAGTGGCGTAGCAACTGTTTGTGGGGCCCAGGGCGGCTGAAAAATTTGCCGCCCCTTTGGTCATTGATAATCCTGAAGCATTCACCATTACAACCAAAAAAAGGCTCAAAGTAAATACCTTTCACCTGTAAAATCAGCATGGCAAAAATACACACTGCAAAGCAGCAACACACAGTATGGACTTGTGTTTATGATGTGCTTTATCCTCCTTGGACAAAAAGGACTTCTTTAGGCTTGGCTCACATTTATACAGTGCAGTCTGCTGGACAAATATGTTTGAATTGCAAAAAAAAATGGTATTCAGACGTATATGGAGGCATACACAAACCATAATGGGCAACACGTAGTGTAAAAAAAATGTTCTTCTGACTATGTTTTGCCCTGATCACGTTGTATGACTCTTATCTACAGCTAGGAAGCATCATCCTGCCTGGTGGTGGTACAGGGGTTAAATCACATGAAACCAGCTCTAATGGAGAAGCAATGTGAGGAGTACAAGAAGGGTGTAAGGTTCTTTGTCTCTGTTGACATGTTCCTTGAAACTCAGTTTTCCGTCGGCCATTTTGCTTTCTGTCTTTCTGCAGCTCTTGCCCTCAGTTAATATGGAGTTTCCAGTTTTCATGTTCCCGTCCTGATTCTTCCCTCTTGCTTCTTAAGCAGCCTCAGCTGAACAATCAGTGCTCCTGAATCAAGCCTCAGTCAGTCTGTGACCTGACTCCTGGAAGCCTTGGACTTGTACTCCAGCTATTCCCTACTGAGGAACCTTGGAACACTTTTGGACTCTGGAAACCTGCTGTTTGGTGAATCCATGTTTGCAGAGGAATTACGGTAAAGAGAAGAGATCCTGAACCTGCTTTGGAGATTTATTGTAGTGCTTGAAGTTACTCTGGCCTGCTGTGTCTCCTGTCGCTGTTCCTGCAAACTGTGTGAACTTTTCAGCATGCTTGTATGAAGTAATACAAGTCATTTCATTTCAACCTATGTCTCCTGTGTTTTCCTCGCACCCAAGCACAAGACGCTATAGGAACTGTACACTATACATGACAAGATTCAGGAGCCAATGTTTAGTGTCTGCTGGGTCTGGGAAAGCCGTGTCTGCTGTGACTGTGGATATCAGATGTCCGTTTAATACCTTATGTGATGACAGTGGTTGTGACTTCTCACAACCATTCCAGGTGAGCGCATTCCCTTAAAATTTTACTCTGGAGTGTTACCACAGGTAAACACTATTGTTTTTTTTTTTTTGTTTTTTTTTCTCTCCTCTTCTCCTTCCAGCACTTCTGCCTTAAAAGATCTGGAAGATGGAGGCCCGCATAAAGGAACTTTGCGGAGTGACTGATACAATCCTTTCAGATGTACAGACTTTAAAAACCTGTTTTGCAAGCCTACAGGACCTCACTAATCATAATTTGCAAGTGTTTGGACAGACTACCCAGGAATTGCGAGCCAGGATTGAGGCTCTAGAGGAACGAGCCCAGGCTCCTGCCATAACCCCAAGTTCTGGGATCCCCAAATTACCTCCTTTTCGTTTTGGCGGTGAACGTGAGAAATTCAGGGGATTTATTAATCAATGCAAATTATTTTTCTCTGCACATGCTTCACAATTTCCCACTGAACGATCCAAAGTGCTTACAGTCATGGCCAAAAGTTTTGAGAATGACACAAATATGATATTTTCACATGATCTGCTGCCCTCTGGTTTTTATGTGTGTTTGACAGATTTTTTTATCACAGACAGAAATATAATAATTGCAAACATATGAGCAACAAAAGCTTATATTGACAGTTAGAATGAGTTAATGCAGCAAGTCAATATTTGCAGTGTTGACCCTTCTTCTTCAGGACCTCTGCAATTCTCCCTGGCATGCTCTCAATCCACTTCTGGACCAAATCCTGACTGATAGCAGTCCATTCTTGCACAATCAATGCTTTCATTTTGTCAGAATTTTTAGGTTTTTGTTTGTCCACCCGTCTCTTGATGATTGACCACAAGTTCTCAATGGGATTAAGATCTGGGGAGTTTCCAGGCCATGGACCCAAAATCTCTATGTTTTGTTCCCTGAGCCATTTAGTTATCACCTTTGCTTTATGGCAAGGTGCTCCATCATGCTGGAAAAGGCATTGTTGATCGCCAAACTGCTCTTGGAGGGTTGGGAGAAGTTGCTCTTGGAGGACATTCTGGTACCATTCTTTATTCATGGCTGTGTTTTTAGGCAAGACTGTGAGCGAGCCGATTCCCTTGGCTGAGAAGCAACCCCACACATGAATGGTTTCAGGATGCTTAACAGTTGGCATGAGACAAGACTGGTGGTAGCGCTCACCTTGTCTTCTCCCAATGAGGCGTTTTCCTGATGTCCCAAACAATCGAAAAGGGGATTCATCAGAGAAAATAACTTTACCCCAGTCCTCAACAGTCCACTGCCTGTACCTTTTGCAGAATATCAGTCTGTCCATGATGTTTTTCTGGAGATAAGTGGCTTCTTTGCTGCCCTCCTTGAGACCAGGCCTTGCTCCAAGAGTCTCCGCCTCACAGTGCGTGCAGATGCACTCACACCTGCCTGCTGCCATTCTTGAGCAAGCTCTGCACTGCTGGTAGCCCGATCCCGCAGCTGAAACACTTTTAAGAGACGGTCCTGGCACTTGCTGGTCTTTCTTGGGTGCCCTGGAGCCTTTTTGGCAACAATGGAACCTCTCTCCTTGAAGTTCTTGATGATGCGATAGATTGTTGACTGAGGTGCAATCTTTCTAGCTGCGATACTCTTCCCTGTTAGGCCATTTTTGTGCATTGCAATGATGACTGCACGTGTTTCTTTAGAGATAACCATGGTTAACAGAAGAGAAACAATGATGCCAAGCACCAGCCTCCTTTTAAAGTGTCCAGTGGTGTCATTCTTACTTAATCATGACAGATTGATCTCCAGCCATGTCCTCATCAACACCCACACCTGTGTTAATGGAGCAATCACTGAAAAGAGGTTAGCTGGTCCTTTTAAGGCAGGGCTGCAATGATGTTGAAATGTGTTTTGGGGGATAAAGTTCATTTTCTAGCCAAATATTGACTTTGCAAGTAATTGCTGTTAAGCTGATCACTCTTTATAACATTCTGGAGTATATGCAAATTGCCATTAGAAAAAGTGAAGCAGTAGACTTTGTAAAAATTAATATTTGTGTCATTCTCAAAACTTTTGGCCATGACTGTACTATAATCATGTTGCTTACCAATAAGGCTTTGATGTGGGCAAACCCTCTGATTGAGACTGAGGATGATTGTTTGAATCACCTTGATGCTTTTATTTCAGCCATGGGGCAGGTGTTTGATGACCCCAATCGAGGTGCAACAGCTGAAGCAGCCATGTTAACTTTGCGCCAAGGTAAGCGTTCAGTAGCCGAATATGCCCTGGATTTCAGGAGATGGGCTCTTGATACCACTTGGGACACTTCCGCTAAAAAAATCTATTTTTCGGAAAGGGTTGTCTCCACTGATTAAGGATGAACTTGCTCGTGCCGACCCTCCCACTGCGTTAGGTGACTTTATTAACTATTGTATCCGTATTGATGCTCGTCTGACTGAACGCAGACAAGAGAGATGGTTCGAAAATAATCGCACTAACCTTTTACTACCTCCCTCCTCAGCTAAGGAACCTTTGAGTAGGATCACAAGGGAACCAGAACCTGAACCCATGCAGGTGGACTCTTTACAAAGACGGGTTAGTGATGCACGCAAAGAACATCGTATAAAGGAAAATCTATGTTTCTACTGTGGTAAGTCAGGGCACTTCATTATAAACTGCCCAGCCGTTCTCGTAAGACTACTGCAGCAGTCATTCACTGTGAGTGTTGCGAGAGGAGCTCTGTCATGTCTGAGCCTCAGGCTCCAGAGAGATCTGCTGCAAGAGATCTTGATTTCTCGGACTTAAACTCTGTTAGTTCTGGGGACGATGACGGTATAAATGCTGCAATTTTTCAAGTTTCCTCAGCGGTGTCCCAGCTGAGTTGTAAAAGAAACAATTCTCATTGCTTCCTTTCCATCAAACTCTGGGTTGACTCAGTCTGGGTGTCTAGCTCTGCTATGATCGACTCAGGAGCAAGTGGAAATTTTATGGATATCTCCTTTGCTCTGAAACAGGGGATACGTTCAGTGAAGAAGGTTACTCCAGTACAGATGGAGACTGTGGATGGCTCTCTACTGACTTCTGGACCAGTGGATCAAGAAACAGAGCCTTTGAGGGTCCTTATGGGTAAAGATCATCAGGAGAAAATGTCTTTTATGCTTATCTCTTCTCCCCACTTTCCCATTATTCTAGGGCTACCATGGCTGCAGGCGCAGAATCCTACGATTAACTGGGAGACCAAGGAATTACACTTTCCGGAGAAACAGATGAGTCAAGGAGTTTCAGCTTGCTCTGTTCCTAAAGGAACCATGTCAGTCCCTGAACTACCAGCTGTATACCAGGACTATGTGGATTTATGTGACAAGAAGAACGCTGATCAGCTTCCTCCTCACCGTCCATATGATTGTCCAATTGAATTATTGCCTGGAGCCGAGATACCTTTTGGTAAGATCTACCCCCTAGCGGGGCCCGAGCTAAAAGCTTTGAAGGATTATATAGACGAAAATTTAGCCAAGGGCTTCATACGCCCCTCTTCATCTCCCGCAGGTGCACCCATCTTCTTTGTGAAGAAGAAAGATGGATCTCTGAGACCCTGCATAGACTATAGGGAACTCAATAAGGTTACTATTAGAAACCGTTATCCATTGCCTTTAATCTCTGAATTGTTGGAGAGAGTGCGGCATGCCAAAATTTTCTCTAAACTGGATCTCCGTGGGGCCTATAACTTGGTCCGTATTAGACCTGGGGATGAATGGAAGACTGCTTTCAGGTCACGCTATGGACACTTTGAATATCTAGTTATGCCTTTTGGTCTGAGTACCGCCCCAGCCACTTTCCAACACTTCGTGAATGATATCTTCAGGGATCTCCTAGATACATTTGTGGTGATTTATCTGGATGATATTCTAATTTTTTCTAACTCCACAGAGGAACATCATGGACATGTGAGAATGGTCTTAGAACGCCTAAGACAAAACCATCTCTACATCAAACTTGAAAAATGTGAATTCCATAGGACCGAAATTCAATTTCTGGGGTATGTACTATCTACGCAAGGGATTAGTATGGATGGAAGCAAGACCCAAGCCATCAAGGATTGGCCAATTCCTAGAAATGTGAAGGAGGTGCAGCGTTTCATCGGGTTTGCCAACTTCTATAGACGTTTCATTAAGAATTTTTCTGAGGTAGTGTCACCTATCACCCAACTTACCCGGAAACAGTCTAGGTTCTCCTGGACCCCGCAAGCTCAGGAAGCATTTTCCTGTTTAAAGGATAAATTTACCACCGCACCTATCTTAGTACATCCCAACCCCGAGCTTGCCTTCATAATAGAGGTGGATGCTTCAGACTGTGCCGTTGGAGCTATACTCTCTCAGAGAACAGGTGAGAAGAATGTCTTGCATCCCTGTGCCTTCTTTTCCCAGCAGTTGTCTTCGGCTGAGAGGAACTACGATGTGGGCAATAGAGAATTGTTGGCCATTATTGCCGCCTTCAAGGAATGGAGACACCTTCTTCAGGGAGCTGCACAGCAAATAGTCGTCCTGACAGACCATCGTAACCTTGAATTTATCAGGTCGGCTAAGTGCCTGACTCCTCGCCAGGCTCGCTGGAATCTTTTCCTAAACCAATTTAATTTTGTCATTTCTTATAGACCAGGATCGCGCAATGGAAAGGCTGATGCACTCTCTAGGATTCATTCAGCAGAGACACGTCCACTTACTCCTCCTAAGACTATTCTTCCTGACTCTAGATTCCTGGGAGTGATTCATAATCAAGACCTACTTAGGAACATCAAGGAAGCATACCATGCGGATTCTTTGTTGGCTCAACCCCAAGGGACGTAAGTCTTGTCTTTAAGAATGGTGTGTGGATTCAGGGACAACGTCTGTATATACCTGAAACAGTCAGATTGAGAGTATTGCAACTCATCCACGATTCCAAGATAGCCGGGCATAGGGGAATTCTAAAGACACAAGAATTTCTTTCTCGTTTCTTTTGGTGGCCCACTTACAGGAAAGATGTCTTAAACTATGTCACTTCATGTGAAGTCTGTGCAAGATGCAAAACACCTCGCTCCTCACCAACTGGTCTGTTGCAACCTCTTCCCACCCGTCCCGCCCGTGGGGATCCATTTCTATGGACTTCATTGTGGAGTTACCAACCTCTCAAGGGAAGAACACCATTCTAGTGGTGGTTGACCGTCTAACAAAGGCAGCTCATTTTATCCCTTGTGTCGGCTTACCCACTGCAAAACAGACATCAGACTTGATGATTAAGAATGTGTTTCGCTTACATGGAGTACCGGATGAGGTCATTTCGGATCGAGGGGTGCAATTCACTTCAAGGTTTTGGCAAAATTTCTGTGCAGCATTGGACATTAAAGTAAACCTTTCTTCTGCTTTTCATCCCCAGACTAATGGACAGACAGAACGAACCAATCAGACCCTGGAGCAGTATCTCCGCTGTTTTATCTGCCACCTACAGGATGATTGGGTGGATCTACTTCCACTGGCTGAGTTCTCTTATAACAACTCTCAGAGCGCCTCCACTAAGCAGTCTCCTTTTTACTCCAATCTAGGTTATCATCCTAACATTCTTCCTCGATTTCCCATAGATACGCCCTTGCCGGCAGTGGCTGAAAGAATCACTTCTTTACAAAAGAATATGGATCTTCTAAAGGAAAATCTGGAATTGGCTCAGGAAAGGTACAAGAAAGCAGCAGATAAATTTCGTAAACCTGCACCAGCTTTCAAGGTAGGAGATTTGGTCTGGCTGTCAACCAGAAATCTTAAATTAAAGATTCCATCGTCTAAATTGGGACATAAGTACATTGGACCTTATAAGATCAATAAGATTATAAGTGCTGTTGCTTGTCGTCTTCAACTGCCCAGAACTATGAGAATCCACCCTGTCTTTCATGTATCCCTACTAAAGGCTGCAACACCCAATACGTTTCCTGGACGTTCTTCTCCTTGCCCTGACCCAGTGCTGGTCGATGGTCAGGAAGAATTTATGGTGGAAAGGATTCTAGATTCCAGGTTGTACAGAAATCAGTTGAAATATTTGATTAAATGGCAGGGCTACCCAGTGGAGGACAACTCATGGGAACCAGTCAATAATGTAAATGCTCCTCGCCTGCTCCGCCAGTTTCATCAGAGGTACCCTGACAAGCCTGGTCTGAGGTCATCCGGAGGTTGTCCCTAAGGGGGGAGTAATGTAAGGTTCTTTGTGTCTGTTGACATGTTCCTTGAAACTCAGTTTTCCGTCGGCCATTTTGCTTTCTGTCTTTCTGCAGCTCTTGCCCTCAGTTAATATGGAGTTTCCAGTTTTCATGTTCCCGCCCTGATTCTTCCCTCTTGCTTCTTAAGCAGCCTCAGCTGAACAATCAGTGCTCCTGAATCAAGCCTCAGTCAGTCTGTGACCTGACTCCTGGAAGCCTTGGACTTGTACTCCAGCTATTCCCTACTGAGGAACCTTGGAACACTTTTGGACTCTGGAAACCTGCTGTTTGGTGAATCCATGTTTGCAGAGGAATTACGGTACAGAGAAGAGATCCTGAACCTGCTTTGGAGATTTATTGTAGTGCTTGAAGTTACTCTGGCCTGCTGTGTCTCCTGTCGCTGTTCCTGCAAACTGTGTGAACTTTTCAGCATGCTTGTATGAAGTAATACAAGTCATTTCATTTCAACCTATGTCTCCTGTGTTTTCCTCGCACCCAAGCACAAGACGCTATAGGAACTGTACACTATACATGACAAAGGGTGGCTGCAGTGCATGCAGGGCCCCCCTCCTCCACAGTGCCTGCAATCAGGACCCCCTCACTCCCTAAGGTGCAAAGTGCAGCCAGAGGCTAGCCATTGTAAATATAAAGTGCCAGCACAGTGAGGGACACATTCAACAAAAAAAATCCACCCCATACCCCAGCCAGCAGGACTCACCGTAATGTGTATCTCTCCCTGAGTGAAACTTATGAATGTTTCCTGCTTCCTGTGATGCAAGTGTCTCTGGCTGCAGGCTGGCTTTCTTATGCAAATGCACCCAGAGACTGCTGACAAGGAAACAACAAGGAAAGGGGACCTTCAAGGGGTTTACAGTGTCCGGCAGTCATTGCTTATATTTAATTAAAGGAGATAGTACTGTGTCAGCACAGCACAGCTGCCAAACGACAGCGGCCGTCGTGGGCCCCCTCGTCGTGGGCCCCCTCACCTGTCTGGGCCCCATAGCAGCTGCTTAGTCTGCTCTATTCACGGGACGCCACTGGCCCCACATGATGCTCCATGATGAGCCTCATATAATACTCCATATATAATGGGCTCCATATATGATGCTCCAGTGTATGATGGGCCCATATAATGCTCCATATATATTGGGAGCCATATATGAAGGCCCCCATATATGATGCTCCATATATAATGGGCCCCATATGATGCTCCATATATAATGGGTCCCATATGATGCTCCATATATAATGGGCCCCATACAGTATATGATGTTCCATTATATGATGGGCCCACATAGTGCTTCATATATAATGGGCCCCATATATGATGCCCAGTGTATGATGGGCTCATACTGCATATGATGCTCCAGTGTATAATGGGCCCCATATATGATGCTCCAGTGTATGATTGGCCCCATATACAATGCTCCAGTGTATGATTGGCCCCATATACAGTGCTCCAGTGTATGATGGGCCCCATATACGATGCTCCAGTGTATAATCGGCCCCATATACTATGCTCCGGTGTATAATGGGAACCCATATATGATACTCCAGTGTATAATGGGCCAATATATAATGCTCCAGTATATGATGGGCCCATATATGATGCTCCAGTGTATGATGGGCCCATATACAATGCTCCAGTGTATTATGGGCTCATATATGATGCTCCAGTGAATAATGGGTCCCATATATGATGCTCCAGTGTATAATGGGCCCCATATATGATGCTCCAGTGTATGATGGCTTCATATATGATGCTCAGTGTATAATTTGCCACATATATGATGCTCCAATGTATGATGGGCCCATATATAATGCTCCAGTATATGATGGGTCCATATATGATGCTCCAGTGTATGATGGCCCATTGTTGTGAATACTCTGGAGGCGACTTCTGAGCTGGGGCTCCCTCCGGTGGTTGCTGAGGGTAATGAACTAATTGCTGAATGGCCTTCAGCTGGCTCTGAATGGTCTGATATAAGTGACCTGAGTTCCCTTCAGCCTTGCCGGTAATCAATTGTTCTTCCTGGTCTTGCTTGGAGCTCAGCTTGCATTCCTGCTCTCATTCAGATAAGTGATTTGCTGTTTTTCTTCCTCTGGTTGGACTTTCCTTCTGGTTTGCTGCTTGCAGTGGACTTCAGCCTGGTCCCCTGCTGGGGCCTGGCGCTACAATTGTTCTTCCTGGTCTTGCTTGGAGCTCAGCTACCGAAACATAACAGCCCATATACGATGCTCCAATGTATGATGGGCTTATATATGATGCTACCGTGTATGATGGACCCCATATATGATGCTCCAGTGTATAATCGGTCCCATATATGATGCTCCAGTGTATAATGGGCCCCATTTATGATGCTCCAGAGTATGATGGGCTTCATATATGATGCTCCAGTGTATAATTTGCCACATATATGATGCTCCAATGTATGATGGGCCCATATATAATGCTCCAGTATATGAGGGGTCCATATATGAGGCTCCAGTGTATGATGGGCCCATATACGATGCTCCAGTGTATGATGGGCTTATATATGATGCTACCGTGTATAATGGGCCCCATATATGATGCTCTAGTGTATGATGGGCCTCATATATGATGCTCCAGTGTATAATGGGCCCCATATATGATGCGCCAGTGTATAATGGGCCCCATATATGATGCTCCATATATGATGGACCCATATATAATGCTCCAGTATTTGATGGTCCCCGCATGTATTGCTCCAAACATAAAAAAAAGTAAATACTCATGCTCCATACAGAATAATGAGCCCCATATATTGTTCTATACAGTATATAATAGGCCCCATATATTGCTCCATACAGTATTATGAGCCCCATATATTGATCCATACTGTATAATGGGCCCCATATAATGCTCCATAAAAAATAAGCCCCATATATTGCTCCATACATAATGGATCTCACGTATTGCTCCAGTATACGACGGGCCTCATATATTGCTCCATATATAATGGACCCCATATATTGCTCCATACAGTATATGATTGGCCTCATATAATGCTCCATAAAGAATAATGAGCCCCATATATTGCTCCATACATAATGAGTCCCATACTGTACAATGTTCTATACAGTATATGATGGAACCCATATATTGCTCCATATATTATGGGCCCCATATAATGCTCCATACAGTATAGGATGGGCCCAATAGATTGCTCCATACAGAATAGTCCCCATATAATGCTCCATCTATAATAGACCCCATATGATGCTCCCTATATAATGGATCCCATATGATGCGCCATATATATTGGGCACCATATGATGCTCCATATGGCCGCACAGATGTGACATCATCGCACCCTCTGACCTGAACGTCACAGTCAGGAGATGCGGAAGACTCCGCAGCAGTGGAGCAGGTAGAGGTAAGTATCACAAGTGACGGGACCCTAAGCAAGAGGGCGAGCTCACTCAAGGGCACCGGCACTGGCACAAGCACCAGGCCTCCACAGCGCACTGATGTCCCTGACAGTGAATGGGTCCTCCGCCTGCTCAGGGACCCGACACTTGCGCTGGGGCTGACGCCTGCCCCCAAGTTTTTATCTCAGAGAGGTAATGGGTCAGGATGGAAGAGGGAACATGAGATGAAAATAGCAGGTGTTCCAAGACCTCGGTAGCAGAGAGGCGAAGTACCGGCCTTATTGGCACGCTAGTTTCTTTAAGAGGAAGAGAGGACGCAGAAAGGTGTGTTGATAAAAGGACTCCTACTAACTGGACTGCAGTATTGTGCACTATCGTGCTGGGGTGTGGTGAACAAAATGGGACTTCTTGAGGCAGAAACAAGTACATTTGGAAGAAGTAAAAATACTGTGCGTGAAAATTCTCCGTATTGTAAAGGAAATGTCGGTGAAGTTACGCACCCGCTATCTATTGTACATAGCTCCAGGCCAAGTGGCGATTTAGTAAAAGACTATTTATTTTGAACTGGTGGTCGCCCTCATTGAACTCTACAACAACTGGTCCTGGCCAACCAAAGTAATCAGTATCATGCTGCCTGCAAGAGCATAGCACACCTATAGAGGAAACCAACACACCCAGACAGTCCCCACAAGTTTGTGAGAAGAAAAACGCATAAAAACTGCAGTGTGTGTACATACACTAGGGATGGTTTCACATTGTTCTTGTTCATGGACAATCCTCAAATTAAAATACCTTTTTCTATCTCCAGGTCTCCTTATTTGAGATCCAACATTCAGGTGGGTATTCTGATCTGATCACAGATGGTGTTTCACGGATGTGTAAAACCAGCCTGAAGCCTCCTTTACACGTCCATATAAAACACCTACGTTAAAAAACAGTACTGGTGTCATTAGTATTTTACATTAGTGTGTGCCCGTGTTTACTATCTGTGTTTTTCCAGTATAGTTAAAGAAAAAATGTAATTACAAAGCTTCTCCTATACTTTGTAATGCTAAACACGTACAGCACATGTACGGCACAAGGATACATATTTTTCACGGACACATAGACTTGTATTGGTCCCTATCATTATTGCTGCAGGAAAAAAACGGACATGTTTCTGTGTGTTTTGCCCAGACACATGGTTCATGTAAAAACTTAGACATGTGCTTAACACCATAGGTTATAATGTGTACGTGTGGTATCTGTGAAAAGAATGGATACCACACGTACTGCAAACACAGTTTCACATTTTTGGAATGTGTTTCATCTGCAGTAACCATTTTGCCAAATTATGTATACAAAAATGCTGCAAATTTGCAGTAAAAATGAAAGAATTTTTTTAGCAAGGGTTTTTATTTACACAGCAAGTATACAGAAATAACATTAAAACTGGGTTTAAAAATGCAATTAAAATGAGAAGAGAAAAAACATTTATAGAAGTAATTTTGTACTATTTTTTCATCCTTGATGTAGCTGTGTAATGGCTTTTTTTTGTTGCCAGACAATGTGTTTTTTCACTATTTTAGAGTACATGCATTTTTTTTCTTTAGCTTCTATTAATTTTTTAAGGAGGGAATTAAAGATAATCAACATTTGCACCATTTTTTTTACAAATTGTTTTGTGCAGTTTATCACAAGGTAAAAATAACATGTTAACGTGATTATTCTACAGGTTGGTATGAATCCAGCCATACCAAATATATATATATTTTTTTTTGCATAATAAAAGCAACTAATTTTGTTTGTCTACAACCTAAGAGCCATACCTATTTTTTTAAGTTACCGGTACTTATAGGTACCTTATAGGCACAAGTTGTGAAATGAGATTTAGGTTTTATTACAACCATATTGGTGTACATACAATTTATTGACTTATTTTTACAATTTTTGTTCAATGGGGAATGGAGGAAAACTGCAAATCAGTATTTTTTTTCTTACACAATGTGCTGTGAAGTATAATTACGGTAGTATGTTTAGGTAAACTTTTTTTTTCAATTAAACTTCATTGAATATTATATTATTATTATTATACAGTATAATACTGAAGCCTTTGCAAGAGCCCCGATTATTCCCATAACCCACCAGTGTCCTGTTTTTGTGTTACATGGTGCACAGTAGCGTAGCTACCAGGGGGACAGAGGTTGCTGTCGCCTCGGGCCCCTTGCTCTGACAAGCCCACCCAAAGCTACTGTCACTGTTAACTATGCACTACCGCTGTCTATTCTATAGACCGGGGGAGGGGATAGGTGCATATGAGCATATGCCCTCCTGGGACTCTGGATGCCAGCACTGTACGTGTAATCTGCCTCTGGCAAACTGCAGACATGCGCACATTGCACGCTGTGTCTGCAGGTGAGACGTCACAGCGCAGGGCATCAGCTTCTTCCCGCCAGAGAGGAGCAGGACAGAGGACAGGATGGTGCTGTGAGTAGGTGCTCGGGCTGCTGCCTACACCCGGGCCGGAGGTGTCTGCAGTGAAGAGGGGACAGAACGCTGCTCACCTCAAGGCAAATGTGCCTTTGTTTTAATCTCTGCAGACGAGTTGTGGCTGGAGAAGTCGTCATGTTGGTCTGAGTAAGATGTAAAAGTGAACGACTAACAGAAAGAACATCAACTGTATGTTATTATCTCTAACTGTACTGTAAACTCTTTTATAAATGTGCAGGAATGGTATCTACCACTATATGTCACCATATTGTGGTAATATCAGTGTTCGTTTTTGTATAGAGATTTTTTTCAGTTGCAGCGCGGTCATCTGCTGAGGTTCCCCTATACCTACAACTAGAGTGCACCCCTGAGTTGTAATCAGGGTTACCAGTTAGGGGCCCACTCAGATTTTTCGCCCCCCCCCTGAGCTGAACCCCTAGCTATGCCTCTGATGGTGCAGATGGCCATAGAAGTCCCTGATTCTGTAAAACACTTTAGATGCCACAGTCGCTAATGACCGATGCATTCAATTGGTTATATTATGGACCCTTGCCATTGATGCCTGGCCGTGCATTACAGCTAGGCTCCTGTTGCACTCTTGTTATGATATTGGGCAGTACCTACAAGGTCATTATTGCGAACATATACTTTATGATGTAGGAACTAGTATTAGGGTTAAAGAAACCAAAACAAGAATCAAATAGGGCAACAACCACTATAAGCTCTTCTTAAATAGATTTTAGTTTTTAATATATATGGAAAAATAGAGCACTAAAGCATGTTGCCCAGCATTCTAATACTTTTCAGAGACACTTACTTAAATCTCTTGGCTTAGTTATTGCTGTTAAAGTACTTGGTTCACATGCCCTAGGTAAACATAATTAATATACTGTGGACAGTCACTAATTTCTTCCATGGCAGTGTATACCGAATTTTCAGCATCCGAATGTCCAGCAGATGAGATTAGAGAAAATGGTTCTTGGTCCACTGTAGTAGAGTAGAAACTAAAAGAGATGAAGAAAATATATAGTGCTAGTCAAAAGTCTAAACACACCTACTCAAAGGGTTTTCTTTATTTTTCCATTGTCATTCATCTGAAAGTAATAGCACATTCACTAAAACTAATGGCGCCCATAAACATTAGATGACTGTTAGCCGAACAAATCTTTGGCTGAACGCTTGGCCATCACCAATCATCTCTACCCTACACCAGAATGCTCAGTGATCTTTTGTTCTCTAAGAGAAAGATGCCAACAGTTATCTCTGGTGGAGACTTATCTACAAGAGAAAAATATGATTCAGCAATCTGAAAATGGACATGCCCGATTTCATCTCCCCCAACAGGTATTGTAGTTGGCTGGCGGCCCCATGCGCAATAGTGTCAGCCGGACCAGTTGATATCTGCTTCGTCCGACATTGCAATAATGTGTATTGGGGGCTTAAGAATTAATTAAAATAAAACTGTACCTTGACAAAAAAGTAATACAATTTAAACCTATCTTATACAGTGCCTTGCGAAAGTATTCAGCTCCCATGAACTTTTCAACCTTTTCCCACATATCATGCTTCAAACATAAAGATCCCAAATGTAAATTTTTGTGAAGAATCAACAACAAGTGGGACACAATTGTGAAGTTGAACGAAATTTATTGGTTATTTTAAATTTTTGTGGAAATACAAAAACTGAAAAGTGGGGCGTGCAGTATTATTCGGCCCCTTTACTTTCAGTGCAGCAAACTCACTTCAGAAGTTCATTGTGGATCTCTGAATGATCCAATGTTGTCCTAAATGACTACTGATGATAAATAAAATACACCTGTGTGTAATCAAGTCTCCGTATAAATGCACCTGCTCTGTGATAGTCTCAGGGTTCTGTTTGAAGCACACAGACCATCATGAAGACCAAGGAACACAACAGACAAGTCCGTGATACTGTTGTGGAGAAGTTTAAAGTTGGATTTGGATACAAAATGATTTCCAAAACTTTAAACATCCCAAGCAGCACTGTGCAAGCGATCGTATTGAAATGGAAGGAGTATCATACCACTGCAAATCTACCAAGACCCGTCCGTCCCTCTAAACTTTCATCTCAAAGAAGAAGACTGATCAGAGATGTAGCCAAGAGGCCCATGATCACGCTGGATGAACTGCAGAGATCTACAGCTGAGGTGGGACAGTCTGTCCATAGGACAACAATCAGTCGTACACTGCACAAATCTGGCCTTTATAGAAGAGTGGCAAGAAGAAAGCCATTTCTCAAAGAGATCCAAAAAAAGTGTTGTTTAAAGTTTGCAACAAGCCACCTGGGAGACACACCAAAAATGTGGAAAAAGGTGCTCTGGGCAGATGAAACCAAAATCAAACTTTTTGGCAACAATGCCAAACGATATGTTTGGCATAAAAGCAACACAGCTCATCACCCTGAACACACCATCCCCACTGTCAAACATGGTGGTGGCAGCATCATGGTTTGGGTCTGCTTTTCTTCAGCAGGGACAGGGAAGATGGTTAAAATTGATGGGAAGATGGATGGAGCCAAATACAGGAACTTTCTTGAAGAAAACCTTTTGGAGTCTGCAAAAGACCTGAGACTGGGACGGAGATTTGTCTTCCATCAAGACAATGATCCCAAACATAAAGCAAAATCTACAATGGAATGGTTCACAATTAAACGTATCCAGGTGTTAGAATGGCCAAGTCAAAGTCCAGACCTGAATCCAATCGAGAATCTGTGGAAAGAGCTGAAAACTGCTGTTCACAAACGATCTCCATTAAACCTCACTGAGCTCGAGCTGTTTGCCAAGGAAGAATGGGCAAGAATTTCAGTCTCTCGATGTACAAAACTAATAGAGACATACCTAAAGCTACTTGCAGCTGTAATCGCAGCAAAAGGTGGCGAACAAAGTATTAAGTTAAAGGGGCCGAATAATATTGCACGCCCCACTTTTCAGTTTTTGTATTTCCAAAAATTTAAAATAACCAATAAATTTCGTTTAACTTCACAATTGTGTCCCACTTGTTGTTGATTCTTCACCAAAAATTAACATTTGGTATATTTGGAGATATTGGAGCACTTCATGCTTCCATCGACTGAAATGCTTTATGGAGATGAAGATTTCATTTTTCAGCACGACCTGGCACCTGCTCACAGTGCCAAAACCACTGGTAAATGGTTTACTGACCATGGTATTACTGTGCTCAATTCCAACTCTCCTGACCTGAACCCCATAGAGAATCTGTGGGATATTGTGAAGAGAAAGTTGAGAGACGCAAGACCCAACACTCTGGATGAGCTTAAGGCCGCTATCGAAGCATCCTGGGCCTCCATAACACCTCAGCAGTGTCACAGGCTGATTGCCTCCATGCCACGCCGCATTGAAGCAGTCATTTCTGCAAAAGGATTCCCGACCAAGTATTGAGTGCATAACTGAACTTTATTATTTGATGTTTTTTTTGTTTGTTTTTAAAAAACACTTTTATTTTATTGGACGGTTGAAATATGTTAATTTTTTGAGACAGGTTTTTTGGGTTATCAGGAGTTGTATGCCAAAATCATCAGTATTAAAACAATAAAAGACCTGACAAATTTCAGTTGGTGTGTAATGAATCTAAAATATATGAAAGTTTAATTGTAATCATTACATTATGGAAAATAATGAAATTTAGCACTATATGCTAATTTTTTGAGAAGGACCTGTATATATTTTTTTATGTTTTAGACCGCCGATACGCCTTCTAACGGTGATAGTTAAGGGTACTTAAACCACAGCGCCGTTAATTAACGGTGCTGTGGAAAAAGTATATAGCGCCCCCCAGAGTCAGATTTTCTCCGGGGTCTCGGCTTCCGGGGGTAGCCGAGACCCCATAGAACATGATTCTGGTCGGTTTTTACCGACCCCACTTTTGCGATCGCCGTTATTAACCGTATAACAGCGCCCACAAAAAAAAAAAGAAGCCGCGATTCTCCGTTAAATTTTTCTCTCCTCTGATGTGATCGCACATCAGAGGGAGAGAAATAGGGTCCCCGGGACCCCCGACCTGTCCCCCGCACCTCCCGGTGTCACCCCTTTCCTCCCGCAGCTCCAAGCCTCCCAGCGTCTTCTTGCTGTAAAAGAAAATGGCGGGCGCATACGCAGCGCGCAGCGCGCAGTGCGCCCGCCAAGTCGGATTTTCTCCGGGGTCTCGGCTACCAAAAACAAACAGCGATTCTGCATGTAATATCTCTTCCCTCTGATGTGATCGCAGTGCGCCCGCTGAATCTGCTGGCTGGCAGATTCATTCATTCTGTGCAGGAACATTTTGATCACTGTGATAAACGCTATCACAGTGATCAAAATAAAAAAAATAGTAAATAAACCCCCCCTTCATCACTCCCTTAGTTAGGGACATATAATAAAATATAGAAAATATATTTATTTTCATTTTTCCATTGGTTAGGGTTAGGGTTAGGATTAGGGATAGGGTTAAGGTTAGGGTTAGGGTTAGGATTAGGGTTAGGGTTAGGGTTAGGATTAGGGTTAGGGTTAGGGTTAGGATTAGGGTTACAATTAGGGTTAGGATTACAATTAGGTTTAGGTTTACAATTAGGGTTAGGGTTACAATTAGGATTGGAATTAGGGTTGGGATAAGGGTTAGGATTAGGGTTAGGGTTGGGATTAGGGTTAGGGGTGTGTTGAGGTTAGGGTTGAAGCTAGAATTGAGGGGTTTCCACTATTTAGGCACTTCAAGGGGTCTCCAAACAGGACATGGTGTTCAAAAAGTCAAATGGTGCTCCCTCCCTTCTGAGCCCTGCCGTCCGCCCGAACAGTGATTTACCCCAACATATGGGGTATCAGCATACTCAGGACAAATTGCACGCCAATTTTGGGGTTCTAATATCTCCTGTTACCCTTGGGAAAATAAAAAATAGCTGGCTGAAATATCATTTTTGAGGAAAAAAATTATTTTTTATTTTCACGGCTCTACTTTATAAACTTCTGTGAAGCACTTGGAGGTTCAAAGTGCTCACCACACATCTTGATAAGTTCCTTATGGGGTCTAGTTTCCAAAATGTGGTCACTTGTTGGGGGTTTCCACTATTTAGGCACATCAGGGGCTCTCCAAAAGCGACATGGCGTACAGCCAATTCTGTGTTGAAAAAGTCAAACGGCGCTCCTTCCCTTGTGACCTCTGCCGTGCGCCCAAAAAGTGGTTTACCCCCACATATGGGGTATCGGCGTATTCAGGAGAAATTGGACAACTAATTTTGTGGTTCATTTTCTCTTTTAACACTTGTGAAAATAAAAAAAGTTGGTTCTGAGCTAAATTTTTTTCAAAAAAAGTTAAATGGTAATTTTTTCCTTCCACTTTGCTTCAGTTCCTGTGAAGCAAGTAAAGGGTTAATAAACTTCTTGAATGTGGTTTTGAGCAACTTGAGGGGTCCAGATTTTAGAATGGTGTCACTTTTGGGTATTTTCTTCATATAGACTCCTCAAAGTGACTTCAAATGTGATGTGGTCCCTAAAAAAAAATGATGTTGTAAAAATGCGAAATCACTGGTCAACTTTTAACCCTTATAACTTCGTAACAAAAAAAAATTTGATTCCAAAATTGTGCTGATGTAAAGTAGACATATGGGAAATGTTATTTATTAAGAAATTTGTGTGACAAATCTCTCTGATTTAAGGGCATAAAAATTTAAAGTTTGAAAATTGCTAAATTTTCGAAATTTTCGCCATATTTCTGTTTTTTTCATAAATAAACGCAAGTCATATAAAATTTTTTTTACCACTAACGTGAAGTACAATATGTCATGAAAAAAAATCTCAGAATCAGCGGGATTCGTTAAAGCGTTCCAGAGTTATAACCTCATAAATTGACAGTGGTCAGAATTGTAAAAATTGGCCCGGTCATTAAGCTGCAAATTGGCTCTGTCACTAAGGGGTTAAATCAGCTTGCTTTGTATCCATATTCCAAGAGCCCTAATTGTTAATCTTTCCATTAAGCTAGTCATGTGACTATTTGTATTTTTCAGGATGAATCAATGTTTTATTGGTAGAATTTTGGGGTACATACCAATTTTTATTGCTTTTTTTTTTTGGCAGGAGGGTTATCCCCTTAACGACCAGGGGTATTTTTTGTTTTGCATTTTCATTTTTTGCTCCTCTTCTTCCCAGAGCCATAACGCTTTTATTTTTTGATCAAAATGTGAGGGCTTGTTTTTGCGGGACGAGTTGTACTTTTGAACGACACCATTGATTTTACCATGTCGTGTAATAGAAAGCGGGAAAAAAATTCCAAGTGCCGTGAAATTGCAAAAAAAAAGTGCAATCCCACACTTGTTTTTTGTTTGGCTCTTTTACTAGGTTCACTAAATGCTAAAACTGACCTGCCAATATGATTCTGCCTGTCATAACGAGTTCATAGGAACCAAACATGTCTAGGTTCTTTTTTATCTAAGTGGTGAAATTTTTTTTCAAAATTTGTAAAAAAAAAGTTGCCATTTTCTGAGACACAGGATCTTGGGTTGGGTGAGGGCTTATTTTGTGCACGCCGATCTGATGTTTTTATTGATACCATTTTGGTGCAGATACGTTCTTTTGATCGCCCTTTATTGCATTTTATTGCAAAGTTGCAGCGACAAAAAAACTTAATTCTGGCGTTTCGATTTCTCATTACGCTGTTTACTGATTGGATTAATTCATTTTATACATTTAAATTGTTTTATTTTGAATGGGGCGAAGGGGGGTGAATTCAACTTTTATATTCTTTTTATTTTTTTAATATTTTTAAAAACATTTTTTTTACTTTTTGCTTGCTTCCATAGTCTCCATGAGAGACTTGAAGCTGCAGTTGTCCAATCGCCTCTACTACATAGAGCAAGGCTGAAGCCCT
>JARQOD010005939.1:24712-45472 GCA_033576555.1 Oophaga sylvatica
GGGCACGTGCACACAGTGACTTTTTGGTGAGGTTAAGGCTGGAGTCCCCACAAACGTATAAAAATAAGTCCGTTTTTCATGGCCAGAATCGTATATGATCAATTGTGATGTAAGGAAGCGATTTTTTCTCGCATCTAAGCCCCATGTGACATCCGTTTTGCATCCGTATGGCGAGATTTTCTCGCTGGCTTGCAAACGGACATATAATGGATCCCAATGACGGTTTTAAAAACACAAACGAAAGAATAAATATAAACACATAAAATACATATATATATATATACATGTTATTGAGACACATATATATATATTTATAGTTCATAGAGTTATACATAGCATAATAGCCGCTAAATCAATTGTCGGCTTCTGTAAATCCTTACAGAACCGGAAATGAAATGACACATGGTGTACATACAGTAAACCATTTAATTTAATTTAGTTTTATATATGTTTTTGACTAATAATTAGATTAGTGTATGTGTGGAAAAAATTTGGGACATGTAGGTTTTAAATTAATGTCTTTTTTGGGCCCTCCCTGGCTATAACATCTGGCGCCAGCCACCCCAGAAAAGGGACATCTATAAGATGCGCCATTTCTGGCACTTAACCTCTCTATTCCCATTGCCTTTAGCGGTGGTCATGGGTTAACCGCGGTTCACTAGGGTCAAGTTGGGATGTTTGTGCAGCCTAAGTGACATCAGCGGTAGTCACTGAAGCTGCGCTGACTCCCCGCCTGACCTGCGTGAAGTTGACAGCGTGGGAAAAAGTTCCGAAACTTTCCTACGCTAATCAGTTCATCCCTGGTCAGGCGGGGAGCTTGCGCAGACATGATTTCATTCATTCATTCATTCTGTAGTCGTTGACATCCAGACCGGTTGCATTAGCACCGGTCCTGTTGTAAACTAGTTAACCCCTTGTGATGGAGCGGGGACCTGAATGAACGGCGGAGAGGTATGGATATTGTTTATTTTTATTTTTTTTTTGGTTAAGGAAAACAGGGGATTTCAGTTGGATTGGCAGCATAATAAATTTGGTCAAAAACTTTTGTAATTATTTCATTAAATAATTTTTAATTAATGTGTGTGTGTCTTTTTTAACCCTTTAGTATTATAGGTTTTAAAATGGATAGTTGTCTTATTGACACCTCACCATTATTACCCGGATTAATGTCACCTTTCAATAGCAAGGTGACATAAACCCTTATTAACCCATGAGCCATCGCTAAAGGCAATGTGAATAGAGAGGCTAAGTGTCAGAAAAGGCGCATCTTATAGATGCGCCTTTACTGGGATGGCTGGGGCCAGATTTTTTGTGGCCAGAGGGGGCCCAAAAACCATCATCCCTCTCTAGGCTATTAATATCTGTCCTCAGTCACTGGCTTTCCCTCTCTGGCGGAGAAAATTGCGCAGGAGCTCATGCAATTTTTTTCCGCGATTATAGCCTTAATTTAACCCTAGAGTTCCAAATTTTTCCTAACACAAACTAATAAATTCATTAAACACTGACTATTATAGATAATTTTGATATGACTGGTTTACTATATGTAAACTATGTGTCATATCATGTCGGGTTCTGTAATGATTTTACAGAACCAGCAATTGATTTAGCGGCTATTATGCTATGTAGAACTCTATAAAGTATATGACATATATATTTATATGATACATATATGTATTCTATGTGTATACAGTGCCTTGCGAAAACTATTCGGCCCTTGGAACTTTTCAACCTTTTCCCAATATCATGCTTCAAAATAAGATACCAAGTGTAAATTTTTGGTGAAGAATCAACAACAAGTGGGACACAATTGTGAATTTGAACAAAATTTATTGGGTATTTTAAATTTTTGTGGAAATACAAAAAACTGAAAAGTGGGGCGTGCAATATTATTCGGCCCCTTTAACTTAATACTTTGTTGCACCACCTATTGCTGCGATTACAGCTGCAAGTCGCTTGGAGTATGTCTCTATCAGTTTTGTACATCGAGAGACTGAAATTCTTGCCTATTCTTCCTTGGCAAACAGCTCAAGCTCAGTGAGGTTGGATGGTGATCGTTTGTGAACAGCAGTTTTCAGCTTTTCCACAGATTCTCGATTGGATTCAGGTCTGGACTTTGACTTGGCCATTCTAACACCGGGATACGTTTAATTGTGACCATTCCATTGTAGATTTGCTTTATGTTTGGGATCATTGTCTTGTTGGAAGACAAATCTCTGTCCAGTCTCAGGTCTTTTGCAGACTCCAACAGGTTTTCTTCAAGAATGGTCCTGTATTTGGCTCCATCCATCTTCCATCAATTTATCCATCTTCCCTGTGTCTGCTGAAGAAAGCAGACCCAAACCATGATGCTGCCACTACCTTGTTGAAGGTGGGGATGGTGTGTTCAGGGTGAGAGCTGTGTTGCCTTTACGCCAAACATATCGTTTGGCATTGTTGCCAAAAAGTTCGATTTTGGTTTCTTCTGACCAGAGCACCTTCTTCCACATGTTTGGTGTGTCTCTCAGGTGGCTTGTTGCAAACTTTAAACAGCACTTTTTATGGATATCTTTGAAAAAAGGCTTTCTTCTTGCCACTCTTCCATAAACGCCAGATTTGTGCAGTGTACGACTGATTGTTGTTTTTGGACAGACTGTCCCACCTCAGCTGTAGTTTTCTGCAGTTCATCTAGGTGATCATGGGCCCTTGGCTGCATCTCTGATCGTCTTTGCCTTGTTTGAGATGAAAGTTTAGAGGGATGAGGGTTGGGTAGATTTGCAGTGGTATGATACCCTTCCATTTAATACGATCGCTTGCACAGTGCTCTTGGGATGTTTAAAGTTTTGAAAATCATTTTGTATCTAAATCCGGCTTTTAAACTTCTCCACAACAGTTCACGGACTTGTTGTTGTGTTCCTTGGTCTTCTGATGCTCTCTGTGCTTCAAACAAACCTGAGACTATGACAGGCAGGTGCATTTTACGGGACTTGATTCACAAAAGTGGATTATATTTATCACCCATTTAGTAATTTAGGACCAATTGGATCATTCGAGACCCAAAAAATGAACTTCTGGAGTGAGTTTGCTGCACTGAAAGTAAGGGGCAGAATTATATTGCACGTCCCATTTTTTCAGTTTTTGTTTTCCACAAAAATTTAAAAACCAAAAATTTCGTTCAACTTACAATTGTGTCCCATTTTTTTGTTGATTCTTCACCAGAAATTTAATTTGGGATCTTTATTTTTGACGCATTTGTGGGAAAAAGGTTGAAAGTTCCAGGAGGTCGAAACTTTCGCATGTCGATTCTTTATTGAACATGTCAGTGGGGATTTTACAGTATACCGCACTGAATTCCCGCCCTTTTCTAAAGGACACTGGTGCGTATTTCTCGAAAGTCACACGTGTGGTCCATGTGTAATCGTTTTTTCACCCCTATAGACTTGCTTGGGTATTTGGGGGGTAATACGTGACAATTGCAGCATCTGCGATTTTCTCAGCTCATATAATGCGGCCGAGAAAAAATCGGTGATGGGAGCTGCCAATAGATTAACCCCTCTCTGCCATCCCGACGTATATTCCGCCCCTGTGACCCGGGGGACCTCATTCCCTTGGACGGAATAGTAGTCATAAGCGATCAGCTGCGCCCCCCGGGGAGGAGCGCAGCTGATCGCGGGCCGGGTGTAGCTGTTTACACAGCTGACACCCAGCACTATGTGTCAGGAGCGGTCACGGACCGCCCCCGGAACATTAACCCCTGGCACCCCGCGATCAAATATGATGCGGTTGGGGACGGGGGCACAGGGGAGGATCGCGCAGGGGGGGGGTCCCTGCGCGCTCCCTGAGACCCTCAGAAAAAGCGGATGTGTCGCGCGTTCCGAGGGTCCGTCCTCCCTCCAGGTCCGGATCAAGAGGGCACCGGGGCCCCTGCAGGGAGGCGGCTTCCTCATTTCCCTGTGAGAGCAGGCGCTGAGGGGAAGCCTGCAGCGATGCCAGAGCGATCGTGGTGTGACAGGTTGCTGTGAACCCTGTCACACCGCGATCTGCTAAAAATACTGTGATGTCCCACCCGGGACAAAGTAAAAAAGAAAAAAAATAAAAATAAAAAGTGGAAAAAAAATCATAAAAAAAAAAAAATTTTCCCCCAATAAATTAATTTCTTCTAAAAATAAAAAAAGCCAAAACAATAAAAGTAAACATTTTTGGAAATCGCGCGTCCGAAACGCCCCCCCTAAAAAAACTGTCCCACTAGAAAACCCCCTTTAGTGTATCTTTTAAAAAAAAAAAAAAAAAATAAGCAAAAAATAAATGCTTTTTCATCATACCACGAACAAAAAGGGAATAACACGCGATCAAAAAAAACAATAATAAATAAAACATGGTCCCGCGGGAAAACGTCATCTTGTCCTGCAAAAAACGAGGCCATCTACAGCATCTCAGCGAAAAAAAAAAAAAGTTATAGCCGCGAATAAAGGATGCAAAAATAATAATTTTTATATAAAAATTTTTTTTATTCTATAAAAGCGCCAAAAAAAAAAAATGATAAAATGAGGTATCGCTGTTAACGTACTGACCCCAAGAAAATAAAAACTGCTTTATCATAAATTTACGGTATAAAATGCCTCCCCAAAGAAATTTGAATTTGATGATTTTTGTTCATTCTAACCTCCCAAAAAATCGAAATAAAAAAGCGATCAAAAAAAAGTCAGTGGTCATAAAATGGGTACCAAAAAAAAAGTTCCCTCGCCCGCCAAAAATAAGATTTCCATGACTCTGTGGGCCAAAAATATGCAAAAATGATAGTCTCAAAATGGTGGTTTATGCAAAAAACTATTTTTTGCAATAAAAAGCGTCTTTTAGCGTGACAGCTGCCAATATGAAAACCCGCTATAAATAGTAAAACAAACCCCTTTATCACCTCTTAGTTAGGGAAAAATAATAAAATTAAAAAAATGTATTTATTTCCATTTTCCCCTTAGGGTTAGTGTGAGGAACTCAGCCGGCCGCCCACGGTTTAGCCCGGGTATCACAGCTTCTGTACCACCGCCGTACCCAAAAGTGACGGACGACCCTTTCCTCCCACGTCACCAATGGGACGTAATCCACAGGACAGCTTCCGGCGCCCCCTTTGTCTCTCAGGTCAGTAAGAGAATGCACCTGAGCAAAAGGCGCCCGGGGAAGGTGTCCTGTACCCCCTGGGTATTCTAAGATTCGTGATCGGTAAAGCATCAGCCAAGATTAATTTTATGTTTTAATTTGCCCTAAGGGCGATAGATAATTAAGAAATTACGTAAAGCTAACAAAAGTAATAAATGGATTTGCAGTCAGAGTAAAAAATACAACGATAAGTACAAGGCTTAAAGGTATTAGCTATGATCAATATTACGGGTGTGTATGGTCATGGGAAGGCAGGGGCTTTGCCATTCCCAGGTAGTAGTCTTCAGTTACTGGATAGTCCCAAAGCATATGTTGCTGCACCTTGGCAAGAAAACCGTTTTCTTTTGGTCCTTTCTAAACCATCTTTTTGGCTTTGTGTGTGAATGGAATGGGACCAGTCTCTTTTGGTACACCCCAAACCTGCTGGCCCCCTTCCCCATTTGCTTTAAAGCCCAAATTTTAAAAGGGGGCCCGAATTCATATGGAGGGGAAAAAAACCCCTTGACTTGAGTAATTACCTACGACTGACCATCTTATTCGCCCGGGCCCCAAAACCCCAATTGATGTAAAGGCCTATTGATTCAAGGGGACATCAAAGGGCCGTACGAATATGCAAGGGGGGCCCTTTTGGTGCTAAAAGTCTGTGGCTGTGTAAAAAAACCAAAATGGGGGCTAAAAAGGGCCCCCTATAAAAAAAGGGCAAAAACCTTTTTTCCTTTTACCCCCCCCTGCTTTTGGGGGCGCTAGGGGAAACCCCTTTCCTGGTTCCCCGTCCCCCACCGCCCCCTCCCTTTTGGGGGAAAAACCCATCAGCTTTCCCAGGCCACCCCTTTTTTGTGGCGAATGGTGAAATGGTACTGTTTGGGAGGGGGGGCCCCCAGGTACAACCTCCATTGTCCAGAGCCGTGTGTAACCGCTGAGGGGGTTGTGGCGGGTTTCCACGGTTTTTTGGGGGCCCCCCACAAGTATGGCTGCAGACGCGGGGGCCCCCCAAAAATTCCAAAAATTTCCCTTTTTCCCCCTCGTGGAATGGGCCCCTTCCCCGGCGGAGTTTCCCCTTTAGGTAAAAAAAGGGGGTTCTGGCCCGTAGTGTAACTGGCGGGAAAACCCCCGACCCCCAAGTCCCTGGCGTCGGTTGACTAAAAAGGGGCCCGGAAGTCGGGCCTGTAGTCCCCGGGGAACTAAAAAAGGGGGGTCTTGAGCGTTTGGGGGAAACTGTTAGGCAAATGTCCAGTCGACTGCGACGGGCGGGCCCTTTTTGGGGGGCCCCTGGGGGTTTTGGGCCCGGGCCCTATAGTGTGGAACAAAATCCTAATACCCGGTTTCCCAAAAAAGGGGACCCCCCCCGCTTTTTGGGGCCCGGGGGGGGGGCCGGGGCGATGGACCCCCCTTCCCCGGGGGCCCGGCTTCAGAGTCCCCCACCCCCCGGGGTTCCCAGATAGTGGACTCATCATCCAGCGCTTTTTTGCTTAATGGTAAAACCCCCCGCTGGACCCCCCCGTCACGCGCAGGGCTTAGGTGATCCCCCAGGGGGGGGTGAAAATGGCAATGTCATCCAGGTACGGGGGCGATCCCTTTTCCGTCCCCGAGCAGCATGTTAAAACCCCCGAAAAGGGCCGGGGGGATTCTTACCCCCAAGGGCATAGGGACTCGAAAACCCCAATGGGGGAAATAAAGGAAAATTTTTTCCCTGCTAGGGGTAGGGGAATTGCAATACCCCCTCCCTTCAGATCCATTTTGGGCAGGTACTTCCCCCGGGCCAGGGGAGCAGGCACCCGATGGCGGCTTTTTACGCATCGGTAAAGACACAGCGTTGAGCCCCCCCTTTGTCCGCAAAACCCCCGGAGTTCGGCCCCTTTTTAAAAGGGCGAGGATACGGCAACCCCAACGCGCTGTTGCGCTTGGATCCCCCCCAAGCCAGCAATTTTTATCTCTTGGGGATCTGCTGCTGCACCCCCAAAGAGCCCCTTTGTAAAACCCCGGGAAATTTTGGGGGGGGTTCCCCTGTCCCCGCAGGACGCTGCCTGCCTTCCGGGAGGTGCGGGAAAAGCTCCCAAAAAGGGGGGCGGGGGGCCCCCAAAGGGGAAAAATTTGGTCCCCCCAGAGGGGGGGGCCAAACCCCCCCATCCCGAGGATCCCCCCCTTTGGGCTGGGTGAGAGATCGGGGGGGGGTTTGGGCCCCTCCTTTTTTGGAAGTTGCACACTGGGTGAATAAGCGTCCGTCTGATGGGCCTTCATCGGGGTTTAAGGGAAGGGCCCCTTTCCCCCTTCCAGGGGTGGTCCGGGGGACCAGGGGTGATGGGTTGAGCTGCTCTGCAGAGGTAGGGGCCCCCCCGGGGGCTGAAGCTTGTTTTGTGGTACGGGGGCCCCGTACCCAAAACCTTTTGACCCCCCGGGGGTCCCCCCCCAAAATTTGGTCGTACCATCGTTCTGGTCATGACTTGGGCCCTATTGTCCCCCCTGCACCACGCGTAAAGGGGATCATTTGGTCCCGGGGAACGCAGAATATCAAAGACCCCACTCCGGGGTGGCTAAATCCCTTCCCCCCTTCCTTTTCCCCAAAAAAGGGGCCCCCCCCACGTCGCCCGGCAGGGGTCAAAAAGGGGGGAACCCCCCTTTTTGGGTGTGGAACCTGGGGGGCAAACGAGGTGGGGAGTACCGCCCCAGTCTCTGTGGAGTCGACCCCATCTTAAACATTGCTTTAAAAGGGCCATTGAACCGCTCACACAAAACCATTGGTCTGTGGGTGGGTAGGGCTCCCCAGATGTTGCACCCGTACCTGCTTACAGAGAGACTATCAGCTGCGCATGAATGGGTCCCCCCCTCGGTGGATTTCCTTGGGGGGAAAACCCCTGAAAAAAAACTTGTAAGGGTGGCCACTTTGTGGCCCCCCTGGATGGGCAAAAAAACCCCCCCCCGGGGACGGGGGGGTGTCCCTACCCCCAGTATGAAGCATTTCCCGGGGGGCGGGAGTGGGGCAAAGGGGCAAAAAAAATCCACGCCACCCCAAAACTCTTTTGATGATGGGCAGAGTTACCAAATGGGGGGTTTTGGGGGCGGCCCCCCTTCCCACCCCCCTTTTGGGGGCACCAAAGGGGGGGATCTTACCCCCGGGGGCCCCTTTAGGCCCCCAGAAATGCCCGGAAATGGCCCCGGGGTTTTAGGGGGCCCCCCGGGGTGGCCATTTTGGGAAATTCCCTGTGGATCCGCAACAATTCCCCCCGAAAAAGGGTGGGGTACCACAATGTCGGTCCTGGGCCCGCCCCCCTGAACCTGCGGGGCTTTCCCCGGTTTACAGCCGTCCTGGTCCCCCCCCCTCGTCGGGTCGGACCCCCGGGGAGGCTGTCCCCCCTTTCCCTGGAGTTTTGGGGTGGGGGCTTTTCCCCAAAAGTGCTAAACCCCGGACTTTTGGGGAAAAATTGATGAAATCCCCCGTCCTCTGTCATTTCCCCCCGGGGATCTTTTGGTATTTGATCGGCACCCCCTTTTTGGGCAGGGGGGGGAAAAAACCCCCGGGCCCCCGGGAGGCCCCGGGGTGTCAGTGTGCTTTGGGGAAAATGCCCGGGTTTTACATTTTGATTCTCACAGTGAGTGTTTTTTTTCTTTGGTTTGGCAGCTAGGGATTTAAATTTTCTGTCTGTGCCGGTGTGGGATGGGTGCATTTTTCCCCCGGCTGAAATTGATTATTTTTTTTTTTGGGGTTTTCCCTTTAAAAATTTCCCCGGTTGTCTGCTTGGGGATTGCCAGTAAAACCTTCTGCGCCCCCAAAGGGGGGAAAATGAATCTGTATAGATTTAGTTTGAGCCCTTAGTTTTTTTAAAACCCCAATTGGTTGGTTTTAAATTTCCCCCGACCTTTTTGCCCCTTTTGGGTTTGATGTGTAGGGAAAGCGTTTGTTTCCTGTTGTCTTTTTTTCTAATCGTGTTTTTTGCTAAGATCAGCCATACCCCCTTTGGGGGTAGTCGGGAAAAAAATTTCTTGGGGTGAAAAAAGGGGTTAGGGTTAAAGGGGAAAGGGGTTTGGGTTTTGGTGATTTGGGCCCCTTTTTAAAACCCTTAAATCGTACCTAAAAAGGGGGGGTTTAAATTTGGCCCCCTTTAGGGTCAGGTTAGACCCCCGGCCCCCTCTTTCCTGTTTAGTCTCAAGTCCCCAGTTAACCTGGGGTTCAGCAGTATCGTGTCGGGGAAAACTTTTTTTATCTTAAGGCGATGTTGCAAAAATAGTTGTTGTATAAGTTTTTTTCTGTTTATTTTTTCTGATTGTTATTTACCCTTAAAACGCGTGACTTTTTCCCGGGCCTAAAAAATTATCTCCCCCCTGGACCGTACCCCAGCTGGCTCTGCAGTTGCGGGGGATTATCATGGAGCTAGGGCTTAAGTCCAAATTTTTTTTCCCCCCGGGAGAAACCAGGAAAAACCAGGTTCCCCCCCGGGCGGGTTTTCATGGGGGGCGAGAAAAATTTTTTTCACCTTCGGGGGGCTTTAAAAAATTTATTTTCGGTTTCGGCCTCGACATCGGGAGTGGGGCAGAGGTGGGAATGTTATCTCTTTCTCAGGGGCCCCTCAATCCGGGGCTTTTTCCCCTTTCCCCCCGGGATCCCCGGCTCTATGTCTTGATCTTTTTTTTTGCCCTGGGATTGGTATTAGCCCAGATGGGTTCTCTTGGAGACAAAATTTCGTAAGATAAGCAGGGAGATCGCCCCCCAAAGGGAATTTTTTTCTGAGTTTCGTAGGGGGCCCCGATATAGTGGAATGACCCAGTTAGGGGCCCCCTTTTTTATGGGGGGTTTATAAATTAAAAAGGGGTTTTTTGGCCTTTAGTTGGTTCCTCCTTCTTGGAGGGTGTTGGCTTAGCTTCCGTACTGTAGACCTTGGGGAGGGGTGGGTCCCCCTTCCGTTTTTTTTCCCCCACCCCAAATCCCTTTTTGTTGAGGTTCCCCTTGTCTGCGGATGGCCCCCCAGTTTTGGGGGGGGAAACTTTTCGGGGGGGGGTTGGCGGTACCCCCGACTGAAGATGTTTTTTTTGGGGGGAAAAAGGGGAATTTTTTTTGGGGAATGCCATCCGTTTTGTTGGCCAAAAGTGCCGGAAAAGTTAATCCCCCTTGTGTGTGGGCGAAACCCCCGGGGATGTATTTATCCGCCGTTCTTTCAGTTCCTTGACCGTGGGGTGGGAGTTTTGGGCGGAGTTGGGGGATTGTCTGTTCTTTTGAAAATGGTTGGGGCTAATCTGGTTTCGCTCGTTTGCTCGGGTAAGGTATGCAAATTTAGTGTTTGGTCAAACCGCCCCCCAATTCCCATTACGCCAGGGGCCCCCGGAAGGTATTTTTTTTCATGAGGTTCATAACTTGACCCGGGTAGGGGCCCAAAACATAGGGAAAATTATCTTGTTAGTGTTGGGGGGTCTCCCCACCCCTTGTTTGGGGGTTTCCCTTTGGGGTTTGGTTTTTTCAAAAACCCTGTGAAAATTGGCAGTCCGGAAAAAACCCCGGGGGGGTTTTGCAAAAAAACCAAAAGCATGGGAAAAAGTCATCAGGCGGTGGGCTAGTACCCTTCCCCCCTTTTTTTTTTGGGGGATTTTGGGGTGTTTTTCTGAGGAGGGGTGTCAGGAGTTGCCCCCCCATCGGTGTATGAGTCTTTTTAATCTCCCCTTCCCCCGATGCTAAGTTGCCTAAAGTGGGGTTTTATAATCTTTTGGTCCTGGGGGGCCCGGGTATGAAAGATTATATTTTGAAAATTGGCCCCAAAGGGGATATAGACCTTATCTTCCCAGTAGCCGCGGGTTTTTTTGGAAGAAAAAAGATGGAGGGGCCCCGCCCCCTTTTTTTTGGGTTTCCCCCAAAAAAATGGATTTCGCGAGATCCGTTCATCCTCTTTTTCCTGATCTCTTCAATCAAATTTTGGCGCCCCAAAAGGGTTTTTTAAAAATTTGGGGGCAGGGGGGGTTTAAAATTTATTGGTTAAAAAAAGGGGGTGAGTGGGAAAAAAGGGGGGTTTAAAAGCGGGGGGCATTATAGAAAGGGCGCCTTTTGGTTGATATCAACCCCCCCTTTTTTAAAAATTTTGTTAAGGGCTTTTTCGTCCCCCCTTGTGGGGTGTTTGTGGTTTATTTTTGGGGAAAATTTTTTAATTTTTATCCCGTCTTGTGTCTCATCGGAGTTTGTGGCGGTGTTCCCGTTTTTGCGAGCAATAATTAACGCCAAACGGGAAAAAGTGGTTTTTCCCCCGTACAAAAATTTTATTTTTTTTTTTTTTTGGTGTCAGCCCGGTTTCCGTATGGCCCAAAAAGGGGTGAGGCGTGCTTAAAGGGGATCACCCAGGGGTTTAAGGCTCGGGGGGGTTTTTTTTGGGGTTTGTAACTACACCGGAAATTTTTTGTAATTTTCATCTGTCGTAAAACCCCCTCTCATGAATGACAAAAAAAGGGAGGTTTTTCTAATGGTCGGAAAAAGGGTTAAATTTTTTTTCCCCTCTTTGAAGAAATTTTTTGCTTGGGCCCCCCTTTCTCCCCAAAAACCAAAAGCATTCAGGTTCATTGTGGGGGGTGGATGCGTCTGACTGGGGGTGGGTGCATTTTCCCCCCGGGTCCCCCCGGGAAAAAGGGGCACCCGTGCGCTTTCTTTTCAAAAAAATTGGTCCCCCCGAAAGGAATTATGATATGGCAAAGGGTTTTTTTGGCCTTAAAATTAGCTTTTGAAAAAAGGGGGTCCTTTTTGGAGGGGGCAGCCCCCCCGGTTACGTTATTACTTACAAAAACCCCTTTTTTTTGGAACCGTAAGCGTTAAATTCCAGACAAGCTCGTGGTCTTGTTTTTTACCGGGGTTTAAATTTTGTCGTCATTTAAAGCCGGGTTAAGAATTAAAGGTATCCCTTGTCTCGCATTTTCCCCGGGCCGGGAAAAAAAATGACCCACCCCTTTCCCTTTGGAGGGGGGGTGGTGGGGTGTTTTTTGGTTTTAGGGGGGGGGTTTTTAAAGGTCGGGGGGGCGTGCGGCCCCCCAGGGAGAGTTTTTCCCAAATTTTTAGGAAAAAGGTTATTGGGAATTAATTCTGTCTGAGGAACCCCGGGGGGTAAGGCTACTTTAGATCTCTTTCTCCCCGGGGTTTTGGTGCCAAAAGCTAAAAAAAATGTTATAACTTTTTTGGGTATGGGGGTGTGTGCTCTTTAAAAACCCCCCTTTCCCCCCCCTCGGGGGCCCCTTTTTTACCCTTAAAAAAAAATTTCCCGGGGGGGCCCCATGGACTATTTATCTAGGGAAATTTTTTAGGCCCTTTTCCCCCGTTCGGGGAAAAACTGTCTCTGGTGGTTGTTGACGGTTCGTAAGAGGAAAATTTTTGTTGCTTTTTCCCCGCCTCCCAAAAGCTAAAACTCTGCGCGGTTTTTATTGGGGAGATGGGTAGTTTTATGGGGGGCCCCCTGAGTGGTGTCAAAAAGGGGGTTCGTTTGTGTCCAAATTTTGGGGGGGATTTTTTTTACGGGGGGGATCCCAATTGTATTTTTCGGCTTTTATGCAGAAATGGTCGCAGAGCGTTGTGGTTAGGACATTCTCGGTGTTTTGTCCAGGACCAGAGGGACGGGGCTTCTTTCTTGCCTTGGCGAGTTGCCTTAACAAGGGGGGAGCGAGTCCTGGTAACCCCCCTTTTTTGGGGTTTTGGTTTTCACCCCCCTTTTTTTTTTCTTTCAAGGGGGGGGGCCCCTTTTGGGGGTTCCCCGGGAGGGGTTTCGTGCCCAAATTGTTCTGTGGGGAAAAAGGGGTATTGAATAATCTGAGTTGCGAGGGGGGAATTTTTCAAACGTATGGCTGATAGGAGGAGATTTTTTGGCCCCGTTTTAATTGAAGATTGGTAGGGGTTGTTACCAGGAATATAAAAATTAAAGGCCCCCCGGAAATGGGGCCCCGATTCATGGGCCCCCCAAAGGGGGAGTTCCTAATTAAAAAATTGGCATTTCGTCGGGCCCCCCCCCAGTTTTAAAAAATTAAAAATTTTGTTCCACAAGCATTATTAAAAGGGGATGTGGCCCAATAACCGTCACTTTAACCCCCCCCCCCGTGTTGGTCAAGGTAACTTGGGGAATTTTTTAAAATTTAAGTTTTTTGAAATCAGTCTGAATCGCGGTCCCTTCAGTACTTGGGGGCATTGGAAGGGGATGGGCCGAGGGAGGCGTGGGGCCCCGGGTTTTGTTTTAAAAAAAATCGTTTGGTTCAGACCCCTTCCCCGAATCCCCCGGGGGGCCTGCCCCCCGGGGCCCGGGGGGCCCCCGTGAAGGGGGGGTACTGTCTTTTTGCATTGCACGAAAATCGTCGCGGTTGCACATTTTGATTCTAAGCGAGTCTGTTTTTTTGTTTTGGCACTGGGAGTTAATTTGTCTGGCCCCGGGGTTTGGGGGGGTGCGTTTTCCGGGGAATTTTATTATTTTTTTTTGGTTTTTCCCTTTTAAAATTTTGGTTGTCTGTTGGGGGGGTTTTTCCCTGAACTTCATGCAGACCACGATAGGAATGAACTTATAACTTTAGTTTTGAGTCCTAGTTGTTCTAATAAAATTGGGTTTGGTTTTTTCCCAGACCTTTTGCCCCTTTGGGGTTTTTAGTGTGTATGCAAGCGGTTTTTTCCCCGTTGTCTTATATGCAAATTTTGTATTTAGCAAAAAACCCCATTTTCCCCCTTTTGGTAGTCGGTTTTTTAGGACTGTTTTAAAGGGGCAGGGTTGATAGGAAAGGGTTTGGTTTTGGGGCTTGGGGGGGTTGAACATTATCGAAACCCCCCAAAAGGGAGGGATTTGTTGGGCCCCAGTTTAGGGTCAGGGTTTTTTCCCGGTCCACCTCTTTCTGTTTAGCCACAAGCTCAAAATTTAACCCCCCGTTGGGGGAAAAGTGTCAGGGAAATCTATTCTATACTTACATGCTGATGTGAAAACTAGTTTTTGTATAGAGTGGTTCCCGTATTTTAAAAATTTACTGACATTGGGATATTTTCATTAGACAGGTTGGGGGTTGGGCTTCGCGTCCCCTTTCCCGGTACGGGGCCACGGGCCCCCTTGGAGAAAAAACCAAAAGGGAAACCCCCCTGCCCTTTCCCCCCTCTGACCCCAAAAAGCCCGGGGGAGCCCCCCCTGCCCTTTTCCCCCAACCCTCCGGATGTGGGGAAAAAAAATTTTTTGGGGTCCCCCACCCGGGGGGCCCTCCCCGGGCCCGCCCCTTCCCCCATGGCTGCCCCCCCTTTTCCCTGCGGGGCCCCCGACTCCGGGCCCGGGGTTTTAACTTGGGGCCCTACACGTATGGACCCCCCCCAAACCTGGCTCTCCCCCACCCCCTCCCCCCCCGCCCCAAATGTCCCCCCGTGTGTGTAGGTCATGCATGGTTCCCCCGGTTTAAACCCCCCCTCCATGTTGGGGGAATTTAAATTACCTTAAAACATTGCATTACAGTAGAGTAAAATTTTTGGGGGGCCCCGGGCCCGGGGTTTTCAGGGCCCATAGGGGGGCCCAGCCCCCAAACGGTAAGCCCTTTTTCGGAATATTCGGGGTCACCCCACCCCCCTCCCCCCCGGCCCCCCCAAACCAAAAACCTTGAAAAAGGGAAAGCCCCGGGGGCAACGCCAAAAATTTGGGGGGAAAGGAAAAAGGGGGTTTTCCCCCGGTCCCAAAATTTTTGAAGGGACCCACCTGGGGCCCGTACCGGGTCCGTTCGGGCGCCTTGCCCGGGGGCAGCCCCCGCCCCTGAGGGGCCCCGATGGTGACGGGTTGGAAAATGTCTGGGGGACCCCCACCCCCCCCCAACAAAACTGGGGGGTTTTTGGGAAGGAGGGGGGCCTTCTGGCCTGGGGAATGCCCCTTTAAAAATTTCCCCGGTGATTGCAATTTTTGGCAACTTTTCTGGGTTTTTCCGGTTTGGAGAGGGAGCGGGGGGGGTTACACCCTTGCACTCTGGGGGTGGATTGGGGGGGGAAAGGATTGGGCTTACCCCCCCCCCCGGTGCTGCGGGGCCCTTCTTTGGTTTTCCCGGGGCCCCGTTTTTTCATACTCGTGGGCCAGGGCGGGGTTTTAGCAAAAAACCCCCTTTTTTTTTGGGGGCAGGAGGAACTGCTGGGGGGCCCCGGGGGGTTCCCCCAAGAATTGCCCCCCGAAAAAAAATTCCCCGGACCCCCCGGCGGGGTGGCTCAACCCGGGTTTCCAAATTTTCCCCAGCTCTAAAAAGGGGCCCCCTGTGGTGGTCCGGGGGTCCTTAAACCCCCCCTGGGGGCCCGAATTTCCCCGCGGTGACCCCCGGGGTGGGTTGTAGTGCTGGTCGGGGCCCCGGGATGTTTTTGTCCCCCTTTTTCCCCCCCGGCATTTACCCCCCCAAAAAATTCCCGGGTTTTTACCCTAAAGGGGGGGTGGGACCTTGCCCCTTCCGGGGAGATGAGTTGGAGGCATGTCCCCAAAAGCAAGCAGAAAGGCCCCCGGTTTTTCCCCCTTTTTTTTAAAAAAAAGGGAAAATTTCCCCGGGGGGACCGGGGGGCCCTGCCCCCATGGGGGTCCCCCCCCGGGGGGGGGGGCCCGGCGACCACTCCAGGGGCTGGGGGTCCGAGTTTCCGGCGTTCTGCCCCCTGAAACCCCCGTTCTGCATGCTCACGCTCTGCTGCTCTCTCTCCCGGGTGTTTTTGCCACGTCCGCGCTTACGGCGTTTGCTTGCTCCCCTTTGGGGTTTTTTTTGCGCTGCTTGCTCACGCTCTGCTGCTGTCTCTGCCCCCCCCGGGGTCTTTCATAGGGGGCCCGCTTTAAACAGCCTGAGCTGCCCCCTAGCGTTTTGGAAAGGGTCTGATTGGGCAGGTGGGAGGGAGGGGGTGGGCAGACTGTGAGACTGAGGAACCCGGGGGTCGGGCCTGGGGAGCCCCCCCTGACTCCCCCCCCCGGATCAACCCCCCCAAAGGGCCCCATTGGCCTCCCCCTTTTTTCCCTTTTTTTCCGGTGCTTCCGCCCTCGGGACCTTTTTTTGGGTTTCTGAAACACAAGCAAAACCCCCCCTTGACACAACTTTTATATTTTTCACTCTGACCGTTTTTGTGCTGGGCTGACCCCTTAAAACCCCCCGTGAAAGTTTTGCTGGGAGTCTTAGTGTTTGGGGAGTAGGGGTCCCCCCAACTATTACTTGATTCCCCCCCTGCCCCCAATTTTTTAGGAAACGCCCCGGGCCCCCCCACGGGGGCCCCGGGGATCACGTTTGATCCCCCCCCGTACCAAAGTGAGGGATTTTTCCCCCCCCCCCAAGGGCGTAACCCCCCGGGGGAAAAAGCTCTCCGGCGCCCCCCTTTTTGTCTCTCAGGTCAAAAGGAATGCCCCCGGAAAAGGGGGCCCCCCCGGGGGAAAGGGTCCTGCCCCCCTGGGTATTCTAAGTTTTTTTTCAAAAGAAAAAGATCCCCCAAGATTAATTTTAGGGTTTTAAAATTTCCCCCAAGGGGGGCCCCTAGTAAAAACAAAATATTTCAGAAACTATAAACCCTAACTACAAAAGGTTTTTCAGAGAGTAAAAAATACAACGTAATTTCAAGGTTTAAAAAGGAAAAAAAATTTGATCAATTTAGGGGGTTTTGTATGTCTGGGGAAAGGGGGGGGGTTTCCCCTTCCAGGGATAGTTTCAGTTACTGGATCCCCCCAAATTTTTTGTGCACCCTTTTGGGAAGCAAATCTTTTTTTTGGCCTTTTTTCCCCCACCATCTTCTTGGTTCGTGTGGAAATGGAATGAGGACCCGTTTTCTTGGCTTTCGCTTTTTCCCAAAACCCCCCCCCAGGCCCTTCCCCCTTGGGTTTTTAAGCCCCCCCTATTAATGGCCTGCAATTCTTTTTAGAGGAAAAAATGCCCTTAGCTTGAGAAAAAACCATCATGAATTTTTTTCAGGGGGGGGGGGCCCAACCCCCAATTTTGATGTAAAGGCCTATTGATTATGGGGGGCTAAAAATGGGCCCTACAAAAATGCAATAGGCCCCCGTGTAGTAAAGTTGGGGCCGTGTAAATGAAAAAGGGGGGTGGAAACCCCCCATAAAAATGGCGAAAACCCTTTTTACATTTTTGGGGTTTGGGTTGGGCCTTTAAAATTTTGGGGTTAAAGGGGGCCTACCGGGGGGTTGGGTTGGGTTGGGGTTTGGGGTGTGTTGGGGTTGGGTTGGGGTTAAATTGGGGGGTTTTGCGGGTTTGGGGACCAGGGGCTTTCCCCAAAAGTGACATGGCTTTGATCTAAATTTCCCCCCCAATTTTTTTGGGAAAAAATCAAAAAGGGGCTCCTTCATTTAGTCTGCATGCCCCCCAAATAGTTTACCCCACATGGGGACATAGGTACTTGGCCCAAAAAGGGTTATTGTGCAATTTGCCCTATTTTTCTGTTACCTTGGGAAAATAAAAAATTGGGGCAAAAAAATTTTTTTAAAAAAAAAAAAAGGGTTTTTTTTTTTTAAAGGGCTGTATTTAAAAAATTCTGTGAATTTTTCGGGGTTAAAAAACCCCCAAAAACACACATTTTAGAAAAGTTCCTTGGGGGGTCTATTTTCCAAAAGGGGTCATTTGGGGGGGGTTTTCCACGTTTAGGGCACAGGGGCCCCCCAAAAAATCCCGACATCCCCCCCCCAACCCTTTTCCAAAAAAATTTTGAATCCAAAAACGCCCACTCTTCCCTTCCCCCCCAGACGTCCCCCCCAAAGTTTTTTTCCCCCAATTTTTGGGTTTAACGGGCTACTAGGAAAAATTTGGGGACAAAAAATTTTGTCCCCCAATTCCCCCTGCCCCCTTTAAAAAAAAAATATGGGGGCAAAAAAAAATTCATTTTTGTAAAAAAAAAAAGGATTTTTTTTTTACGGTGTATTAAAACTTTGTCCCCCTTGGGGGGTTTTCAAATTGCAAACCCACATTAGATTTTTTCCTTGTGGGGTCTTTTTCCCAAAAAAGGGGTCCTTTGGGGGGTTTCCCTTTTTTGGGGCGCGGGGGGGGCTCCCCAAATGCGACATGCCCCCCCAAATTTCCCCATCAAAGTCAAAAATTAAAAAAAAATATTCCCCCCGAGCCCCCCGTGCGCCATACTTTTTTTTTCCCCCAAAATTTGGGTACAGCGTATCAAGAAAAAATTGGACAACAATTTTTGGGGCCCCCAATTTTCCCCCTGCCCCCCTTTTGAAAAAAAATATTGGGGGGGGAAAAAACCCTTTTTTAAAAAAAAAAAAAAAAAAAGGATTTTTTTTTTGCTGTTTTTTATAACTTCTGTGAAGAAATTTGGGGGGGTTAAAAGTGCCCCAAAATCGGGTAGTTTTTGGGGGGGTTTTTTCCCCTTTTTTTAAAAAAGGGGGTTTTTTTTTTGGGGGGGGGTTTTTCCTTTTTTAGGCAGTCAGGATTTCCCCAAATTTACGATATGGCCCCCCCCAATTTGCGGAAAAAAAAAAAGGGCCCCCTTCCCAAAAAACTCCCCCTCCCCCAAAAACGTGGGTTTACCCCCACATATGGGGTTTTCAGGTACTCAGGAAAATTGGACAAAACTTTTTGATCCTTTTTTTGGGGAAAAAAAAAATTTGGGGGGGGAAAAGTTTTTTTGTGGAAAAAATATGTTTTTATTTTCGGTTTTTTTTTAAATTGGGGTAAAAACTTTGGGGGGGAAAATTTTCTCCCCAAAAATCTAGAAATTTCCCTTGGGGGTTATTTTCCCCCAAAAGGGGTCATTTTTGGGGGGTATCCACTGTTTAGGCAATGGGGCTCTCCAAATGAAAAGGGGCCCCAAATTTAAAACCAGTTTTTTTGGTTTGGGAAAAAAATCAAATGGTTTCTCCTTCCAAATTTTCCCAAACTTGCCCCCGGCCCCCCCAAAGTGGTCCCCCCCCCAAAAATTTGGGGTATCAGCAAACTAGGGGAAAAATTTTGGAAAAAACTTTTGTGGTCCAATTTCTTGGTTTCCCCTTTGGAAAAAAAAAAAAAAATTTGTGATTAAAAAAAAATTTTTGTGGGAAAAAAAAAAGGATTTTTTATTTTCATCCTGGGCATTTTAAATTTGTGTAAGCATTGGGGGGGTTTAAAGTGTCCCCAAAATTAGATAAGTTCTTAGGGGTCTAGTTTAAAAAAAAGGGGGGATGGGGGGTTTTTTCCCTTTTTGGGGGGTCACGGGGTACTACAAATGAACGGCCCCCCTCAATTTTGCATTCAAAACTTTTCTGCCCCCTTTTCCAAACCCCCGGGGTTTCCCCCAAAAGCCCCCCCCCCTATGGGGTTCACGTATCAGGACAAATTTTGGGGCCAAAAAATTTTGGGGGTCAGATTTTTTGGGGAAAAAAAAAAAAAAAATTGGGATAAAAAAACATTTTTTGTAAAATTTTTTTTTTTTTTTTTCACACCAGGCATTAAAAAATTTTGTGAAAACCTTTTTGGGGTTTAAAAAATGGGCAAAACCCCCTTGATAATTTCCCCTTGGGGGGGGGTTTTTCCCCAAAAAGGTGTCCTTTGGGGGGGGTTTCCCCCTTTTTTGGCGCCCTAGGGCTCCCAAACGCGACATGGCGTCATCTCAACTCCCCCAAAATTTTTTTTTTGAAAAAGTCAAACGGCGCCCCCCCCCCTTTCGGTTCCCTGTCCCCCCAAAAGGGGTTTTCCCCCCTTGGGGTATTGGCTACTAGGAAAATTGCCACAATTTTTTCCCTTTTTTTTCCCCCCTTTTCCCCTTTTGAAAATAAAAAAATTTTTTAAAAAAAGGGCATTTTTTTTGGCAAAAAATTTTAAATTTCATTTTTTTCCCCCGTTGCTTCAGCTCTTGAAGACCCCCAAGGGGGTTTAAAAAAAACTTGAAATGGGTTTTTTTAGTCCTTGAGGGTTGCAGGTTTTTTGAATGGTGTCACTTTTTTTGGGGTTTTTTGTATGTAAAACACCTCAAAGTACCCTTTAAATATGAGGTGGTCCCCCCAAAAAAATGGCTTTTAAATTTTGGGGAAAAATGAGAAAAAATGGCAATTTTAACCCTTTTAAATTTTTCCCCCCAAAAAAAAATTTTTTGGTTTTCCAAAAAATTTTGGGGGGGTGTAAAAAAGGGGGGTGGGGAAAAAAATTTTTTTTTAACTATTTTGTGTGACTATTTCTCTGTTTTAAGGGAAAAAAAATTAAAAAATTTAAAAAATTTTTAAAAATTTTTAAAAAATTTTTTCCCCCTTTTTTTTTTTTTTCAAAAATAAAACAAAAGGGGGATCAAAGAAATTTTTTTCCCCCCAACGTAAATTAAAAAATTTTCACGGGGGAAAACAAACCAGAATGCGAAGACCATTAAACGTTCCGAGTTATAACTCATAAAGAGGGGCAGTGGTCAGAAAATTTTTAAAAAATTTGGGCCCCGGGCAAAGTGAAACCACCCCCTTTGGGGGGGGGGGGTTAACATTGGTCCCGGGGCAATGCGATTTTTTTTTCACATAGCACTTATCCGTATTTCTGTGTGTACTCCGGGGCCCATACTTCAGTATTGTAAGCCAAAAAAGGGAAAAGTGATAAAAAAAGAAGTGGTGTTGTGTTTTTATTTTAACTTTTTTCCCCTACGTCCCCTTCTGGTTTTTGGGGGAAAATAAAAAAAGAAAAAAATGACCAAAAAAGGGAAAGTTTTGAACATGGCCTTTAAAAATGCACACGGTTTTAAAAAAAGATAAATTT